>KI915042.1:11174163-11249130 GCA_000473445.2 Anopheles farauti
GGGGAGACGGTCCGAATGGGATCATGGTACCGGTCCTGTCGTGTAAAGGACCGGCGCCGCTACCACTACACCACCGGGCCGCTCACCGGGATATTTTCATATAGAAATAAATAACACGCATTAAAATTCAAATTTTCCGAAAATAATAGAGAATAATATTTCAAGCTAATAGAATAGTTCTCTCTTCATTGGTTTGGAATAATAAAATGCATTGGTTGCATGTATTGTTTTAAAATCCATCAAAATAGAAAAGAACTATGCATTAATACTCAACCACAAACAGCTGCTTAAAACGTTCTGTTATTATATTAACCGCACCGAGCATACAAACTCCGTCACCCGTTCAATTAATTCACTCTAAATTTACATTGCCGTACCACCACCAGCTATTTACTGTCGTTAGCCAAACGGCGAGCAAACAACGGGAACCCCAGCGACCAAAGGGCATGGTTGCATTTCGAGCGGTGCTTGCATTCTATCCAACCCGAGAACGGGAACGATTTCCCGCATTTTCCACCCCTCAGACACAATAAATTACGCTCGCCTAATGATGATAAACATTCGAAGTACGCTCGAGCACACATAATTTATCACAATTAGAGTGGCACGGACGATCCAGGTGAGAATGTGTGAGAGTATGTGTGTGTGTTGCTGTGGGGCTAGAGGTTAACGCTTGAAAATATTATCCGATAAAGAATAAAGTAAGCGTTTCGGAGATGCCCTTTTCGCTGTTTCGGAGCCCGTGATGGATGCTGCCGTGGGAGGATACGATGATGCCAACCGTGCCCGGTGCTATCGGTGGAGATGTTAAAACCTGAATCCTGTCATCCATTTCGCACGATTGATGATCCTGTACCGTACGCGTTCGGTTCGGTAGAACGTTCTCAAGGATGTTACGCGGAAAGCTTTTATGTGCTTTTGCGCGAGAATGTCCAGCGCTGTAAGTGCTGTAATCCGAGACACTGTAATGGTAATAAACGATATTTAATAATATGGCAGGCAATGGGTCTGTTTAACAAGAGATTACTTGCAGTAATAATACATTAAGAAAAGGTGTTGAAAAGCGTTCTGTGGCGCGTTCCTTCTTCCCTTCATAAACCAGTTGACCTCGTAGATGTCCTGGAGCTAATCTCCGCTCCGGCACAAATATAAATTCCGAAGCGAAAGCACAGCAACACCACCCGAAAGGCTGTGCGAAGTAAAAACGCACGAGAGAACGAAACGGTTCGCGCCGTTTGACCCGCTGGCACCGTTCCGAGGTTGCGAAAACCGTGCCGGGGTTGGGTGTGTCGCACCGGCCAGCCACTCTTCGATCGCGATCTCGCGAGCTTTATTACTGGGGCACAGCAAAACACAACCGCACAAGTCGCCCCTCCGGGCCATTCCGAGGAAGGAAACAATAACAATCAAAAACCGCGTGCGTTGCTTTCGCAGCCGTGCCAAGTGCACGGGCATTCGTGGCTGTGGGTTCCTATGTAAGCACTCACCACACCGGGCACCCGGGGGTGGCGAGGTCGGGGATCAGATAAACGTTTAATTCCGTGGGGTTGTCTTTGGTAGCGGGCGCGCGAACGATCGAGCGAGCGAGTGAATCATGGCAGCTTTCAAATTAGACAATCGCTCACCCTCCCCGATCATGATCCTTCCAGCACCAGCCATCATCATCATCATGTACCTGCCTATTTGGGGAGGTGAGAAAAAAAGTGTCAGTTTTCGAAACACACCGGAGATTGGAGCCGATTTTGGGGAGTCGCGCCCGCGCTAAACGATTCCAAACGGAGGTGAACCAAATTTTGTTGATCTCTTGAACCTTGCACACACATACACACACGCAGACGCACGCATTATGGCACACAAATTTCGTTTTCTTCTTACGATCACCTGGTCACAATTGGTTACCTTGACGGGGACGGTAACGAAGGTTCCGAAAGCATACCGGCAGTCGCCGGGTTTGGAATGTACACCCTCAGCAGAATACGAAACCTCCACACGAAGCGAAACAAAAAGAGGACAAACGAAATGCGTTGTGGGGAAGGAGGAAGGGGGGAGGGCAGTGTACAGGTCGAAGGTAGCGAATGGAACGTTTCTGGCTACCTTTTTCACGTTGCTACTTTCGCGGTCCTCGTAAACGCACCCGATTGCACTAGCAGCACTACAATTATAATCAACGTAAACACGACGATTCTCGATGAGAATGTTTCTTTTTTTCCTGTTTTTGTTCGATGATGATGTCACGCGAAGGCTGGGAGGAAGATACGACCGGTTTTGGAGAGCAGTGCGTCTTTCAGACAAGTCACGATGCTTTTTTTTCTAGCTTGTTCGTTAATACGCCAAACGATCAAACCTTAAGGTCAAGTCCGTATTCTAGGTTTAGCTGCAAACGAGGTGGTTCGTTGGTTTTGCTGATTGAAGCAGGATTATTTTAGACCTTTCAAAGAATTTCGTCCACGCACGGACGATGAGTCAGGTCGGCACGCGTACGGCGTGATATATGAAGTGGCTTTATGGTCGGTTGGAATGAATTATTTATGAACGGTGGTGTGATGCGTTCGGGAGTCAATAAACATGATTGATGTACACCGGCAATACTGAGAGGGAAGTCATAATCTTCGGAAAGCGAAACAAGCGAGCAGAGATTAGATAAAGAGCGTGTGTTTATGATATTTATGAGCGGGATAAAATGTACTAATGAAATAGAATTGTAGCAAACATTGAATATGAAACAAATTACATAAAAACTAGAAACTAGAAGTAGATTGTACTAAATGAGACTAAAATGGATGTGTACTAGGAAAAGTAAAACTAGAAACTAGAACTTAAAAAATAAAAACTAGAAACTTGAAGTAGATTGTACTAAATGAGACTAAAATGGATGTATACATCCTTGTACATATACAAAGTGTAGGAAAGGTACATGTACGACTGTACTAAAAAGAAAGTACTAACATGCGCCTTTCTTTTCGCACATGCTAATAAGTTAGCAAGTCAAAGAAAAAGTTCACTGCTCATTTCTGAAAGCAATCATTCACATGCGCTTGTTAGTGAGATTTAACACTAGTTGCCGTCTATGTCGTCTCTTTTCTTCCCCTTTAACGAGCTGCACCATCAACCCATATCGAGGGAAGCGCGTCGATATGATGTCAATCGATCAAGTTTCGAGTTTATTTGACGACCGACGAGACACTCTTCACTCTTCGTCGCAATATTAATGATCGTGCTGAGCTTTTGTTGTGCACGTTTCGAAACTCCCTTCCTCGAATTCCATTCCGAGCCGAATGTGTGGAATTTTCAAATTTGCAACGTGAGTACGCTTCGTCACGCAACGCCGACTTGCTATAAGATAAGAACCACGGTAGACAACGTGGGATGCATATGTGAGTAAAAACAAAACGCAACACAACAGGAATGCACATTTAAATACCAACGGGTTCTTTTTGCCCGCTCTCTTCCACCACTATCGAGCGTCATCTGTTCTGTCTCCAGCCCGGAACATAGACAGCTAACGAATTTTGCCTTTCTGTTCCACGCTTCGTGGAGAGGCTTTTATAGTTGAAACGTTATTACATTGAATGCTTGTGTTAGATTCTCGACCAAACGGACCAACAATTAAATAGCCCGGAGTACTTTTTATACACTTAATCGCCCTATCAAAGATAGCCCTTTCACGCTGCGATCGCGCGTTCGATCGAGTGGAGAGGGTTTTTTAATTCTGTTAAGCGTATCTTGCGTCTGGCATCGGCGTGTCCGCATATCCCGATACGGGACGTTACGTTGGTATCGTCACTCTATGGGCATCATTGTGCCCCGATGATGCACATTTCGCACGTTTTTAGTCTTTCGCCTCTCCTCGTGTGTTCATTAGCCGTCGGCGAAATAATTGAATGCTGGCGGGGCCCGTGACAATCGTGGAGCCTCTTCCGATGACTCACTCACTCGTTGGCTCGTTGGCACGCACGGAATGGCAACTAACTTGCTTGTTGCCTATTTGTTTGTTCGGCCGGAGAGTCGGAACAGCGTGCAGCAGGAAAAGTTCAAAGGGAATAACATAAATCATCTCCTGCACTTCGGCTCCAGCAGTGTGTGTGTGTGTGTCTTTCGCCTGTCCGCGAAGGACGTGAGATGCGCGTTTCACGATTCAGCAGTATGGTCACGTGCATGGTCTCTGGTTTCGACGTGTTGCCAGCCAGCAGGCGGCAGCCGACAGATCATTGCGTTGACAATGGTTTCTCGATGATGTGACACACGATGCCGCCCGCTGAGCGAAGTCCTATCGAAGCGATTGTTTTCACTTTTTTCGGGTACACGATGAGGTTGGTCACGTTGCGGGGCAAAATTGCACGGCAGGTAGTTGCGTAACGTTTTTGCGAGGTGTGGGCATTTCCAGGGACGGATATTTGCATCTTTGTATGGTTTGAGGGCAGGCCTAAAAAATACAAAAATAATTATTAAATTTTCAAATATATTTAAATACCTAGTAAAAACTTACCGTGCTAGACCAAATGAAGTATTTTATACATATTTTTATCATGAGAAATATGGTATGCTTTCTTATTCTATCAAACATTTCAATCATTTTCATCAAACGACATCGGCACCCTACGTAGCAGCAATAAAAATCGACCAAACAAACCAATCGCAACGGCTGCCGGCCATTACGTTTCAGAACGAGGCGCCAAAATGTGCGTTCTGCACGAAAGGGAAAAACTACACCGAGCCGTGTCGTCGAAGCCACCGATCAACAGTAGACCAAACATGCACGCATAACAAACTACGGCTTGGTTAGTTTACCGGGACCCGAGAGTGATCCACCATCCGTCGTCCTTCCCTTATCCGGGGTGATTGATTGCTCACGTACCAACCCCGGGGAGGCGTAACAAGGAACGTGCCGTTTTGCTTATCGGTGAAGGTGATTTTTCCCCTCTTCGTTTGCCTATTTTGCATCAACCACTACGGAGCGGCGCGCACAACAGAGTTGCACTTCGATCGAGCTGCATTTCGCTCGTTCTGTGGGTTGCATAAATTGGTTATGCAGCGCGGCGAGACGCTCCACGTGCCGTGCGCCAGTTTTCATTCCAATCCCCTTTCCCGCGTTGGACAGGAAATAATTGAACTCGAGCGCGAAACCTAAGCCGCCCTGCTCCGGCGGATGTTGAATGCGGGCGTTCATGCGCGGGAAAGCGATCAATCGATTGGGCAGGGGATCATGCCGAGTGGGGAAAAAAACCGGAACACTCCCAAGCGGTGAGAGGAAGTGTAGCAGCCCACTAGTCACTTGACCATTCTTTGCACTACAAACCAGCGTGTCCTATCGCGCTCTTCCGGTGGTGCGGTTACAATGAACGAGAACTCAAGAACACTTCGATGCGCGGTGAGCTATCGCGTAATGGTCCTGATTCTGGAGTGATTTTTCTACGCTTCCTTTCCTTTCCTTCCTGTCACAGACACATCGTTCAAGAGCTTCTTTCGCTGGCACTCAAGAGCTTTTTCTTACTCTCTCTCTCTCTCTCCCGCTCCCGATAAAGAATAAATGTCAGGATAAAGAGAATTTATGCTTCGTTGGAGCATTTTCTTCGTCTACATGTCAAGCAGCTTTTCCCCTGCGAGCCGCTTTCCACGCGATGTCCTTATCGATGTGTCCACTTGGAATGTCCACAACGTCGGAACAGATTGTAGCTTGGTGTGGTCGAGCACTCGTTAGTGAAACATCTGTCGGGACCCATTTGAGATGTTCTTAACGGCGCAATACGTCGTTTGCTAAATAATGAAGTAAATCTAGGGATTTTTATTTTTATACTAGAAATTATGTTATGACAATAATCAAACGACATTTGTTGGAGATTTTTTTGTATAAAAAAGTATTCTCACGCTTTAGTGCATTAACTTATAGCGTAAAAGTCTATCTTAATTCCTAAGATTTAGTTCATTCCTAACTAATTCTATGTAATTGAAGAAATATTTCATCAATATTAACATTCTTTTTTTCCTAATGTTTTTGTTTTGAGGGAACACACATTTTGAATGTATTTTAATACACTTTTTAAATTTATGTTCTCAAGTTTTGTTTAGTTTGCATTCCTTACATTTATCCGTATCGCTTAAATCTATTTTATGTAATAATTCATTTGTTCTAATTTTTCCGTGTATTTGTATTTGTTTCTATGTTTTGCCACACGCGACTCCAATTTATTTTTCGGAGTTCTTTACAAATTTTGGGTTTTCAGCTTGATTTAATAGATGTTTGCTTGACGAATTTTGTCTATATTGCAGAGATAAGTAGGCTGTTTCTATCGCTATAGTAAAGGGATAATGGCCTACTGTGTTCCAAGTCAACGAGCATTTAACTTAATATTCTACAAAACACAAAACGTAGTAGGCCATTTTTCTCCATGTATTAGCATAAATGTCTACTAAGCCATAATCTTTCAGTCACGTTTATTTTTCTTTACAAGTTCGGTTGAGACGAAGTATGATGCCTAAAGTTGTCGAACTAAAGCGTACTGACTAAGAAAATGAATCCTATACCTTATTGTCTCAGTTGCAATTACTAAATTGCAAACGCTGCACACAAACGCTCGACTCATGAGCTTCATGACTCATCCGCTTCCACAGCACCTGCCTGTTTTTTTCCGATGGAACAGGTGACTCCGTTTGTCGGCACGAACATCTTACCGATGAGATCGCCATCGGTTTCGGCACACACTAATCAACTACAACAAAAAAAACCGCGAATGTCAATATTCATCACCGGTACGGCTTGTATTTCTCGCCACAAAAACGATACCTTCCACTTCACAACCCCTTTGGACAGAGTTCTCACTGCGGCGTAATTGTTTCACCTTGAAAGAGAAGGTGAGCTCACCGCGCGAGTGAACGATTAAGTGCGATGTTGATGAGTTTCCACGATGAGATGATGTCAATTCCGCCGCTGCCGGTGTAGAGACGTACTCGGGCGAAAGATAAACATTGCTGGCGCTCCTCCGGCCGCGGTAAGATACGGCACGTGAGAAGGGTTCCACAGGCCGCTAAATATTGACTCCAACGGCGCTCCCGTGCGTCTCCAAACACCAATCTTAACTTTGGTGGTGTAAAAATTTGTTTTACCCATCAACGCAACCCAACAGATGCACGACTGTTTGTTATCTTCTTTGATCCGTGTTGTGAGTTCGTTTTTTTATGGTGCGGGCTTTCTCAAATAAAGGTTAGGATTGGGGGCCTTTAAAATTCAGTACACACCGCCCGAGTAAGGTTAGGTTCGTTCGCCTTAAGCCTGGCGAAACAAAAGGGGTCCCTTCTGCTTAAGCCTTGTGTTGGACATTTTATACAGCAACAGGAAATGGTTTTTTCTACCACCCCCCGCCATGGCGTAGGTATTCCTCGACGATAATCCCGCTTTAGGTCACTCGGTTTATTTATTCGCAATCCTTTTACGAAGGAAAGCCTCCGAGTACGTGCCCTGTTTCGGGACGACGATTGTGTTTCGCAAAGGCGGGGACAACGGGCCGGAATAGGCGCCGGGACAATCAAGTTACGAAAATTTGGTCAAATCCGGGTAATAATGATAGCGAAGAGAAACAGGGAAATCTGCTTGCCTGGCGAAGATATATCGCTGCGAACGACGGGACGACAATGCAGATTATGGGCATTATTTTGGCATTTATTTCGGTGGGGCTTTGTAATAGACTTACCCTCCTCTCAAGGGGTAAGAGTTTCATGGTATCGCTAAATTCGTATTCTACTGCTCGCAACACCACCACCACCATCATCACCAGCCACTGGCGGCAACACAATCTAATCAAAACCGAATAGAATAAAGAGAACTGTACGCGCTTTGAGAAAAAAAAACTTTATTCACAGCTTCTGGGCGCTATAATTTGTCTATAATCCATTTCCGCTCCGCCCAGGCACGAAACAATCGGCTTAATGAAGTAAAACTTTTTCCACCAATGCCGCCACCCACCATCCCCCCTACCCATCCCCTCTCACTTTAACCTTATTAACGGTGCGCCGAGTGTCGCCGCGTGTTTCGAAGCGTGTGCTTTGTGTTTTTGCCATTTTGTTTTTCCCTCGTCGTTCCACTCGCGCGGACCCAAAGACCACCGGAGCAGTCAGCGATCGGCAGTCTATCCGGATATTGCCAATTACTTCATTTTTCACCCGAAACCCAATAAAACTCACGATCGATTTGATACCGGCAACGGTGGTCGGGAAAGGAGGAAAAGGATCGTGCGGGGGGAGGGGAGGGGGTAAGGTGTGGGGGCACGCATTCTCCACGACCTTCACCACCCACCCACCATTTTGAACACGCTACGCCGTAACGGTGTTTGGTTTTCCACCATGATAATGTGGTGAGTGCCTCTCGTGCGCGCACCGGTCGATGAAAATTGCTTTCGATTTGTCATGTTAATAATCCTCCCCACGGTTTTTTGGGGAGGGTACGGGGTTGCGGGCTGCTCGTGAACGAAAGCGGTGTGCGGATTGCGCGGGGAAGCGTGGCACACGGGGATGATATACGAGCTGGTGTGCAGCTGCACGTTTTTGCAATCGATGTGATTGTATTAGAGGCGAGCTAATGGTGAGATAAGATTTATCTCCGGGACCAACGCGTGATCTGCGTGGAAAGGAAACTAATGGGATCGAAATTGGGGTACGCGGAATGGCGGAATGAAAAGTTATAGGTGAACGGTCGTGAAAGTTTGAATAGTTATAGGAAAATTTAATTATTGCATCATAAGATGAGAGGTTAAAAATGAATTTAGAATTCGTAATTGATTCTGTTACGATCTCTGGGTAACCACTTTAATGCCGTTTTCTTTTCCATATATATTTTAGTTTAATGAAAATTTTGCTCTAAAGTGAGTACCAAAAGAGGGGACCAGCGTGAAGGATCAACATAAAACATAATGGTAAGCCTTTAATGAAGTCACTGCCAATGGGTTTGCTGTAAGGACGGGCATTAGGCGAGCTCGATTTGACAATTAATAGTAGCCCGTTCATCTGCTCATCGGCACCAAACACCATCACCGCTTCCGTTCACAACTGGTTGGCTTTAGGTCACACAAAAGCGCTTGATGAATGTATAGCTGGCTTTTTTTTATAGCTTTCTGAAGTAAAGTAATTCGGTGCCCGAGGATCGGTAAGGCTTCCTGCTAGCTGGCCAAAGGACGCCACCCGTTCACGAGTCGATAATTCTGCTTTGTTTCGGGTGAAAACGCTTCTCCAATAAATCCGTTCCAATCTCCGGTACGACGACGCCGTTGTCAGGATTGGGGCGGAGAGCACAAAATATGTCAATGGTAGACAGCGCCCTCTGGAGCAGGTTTTTGGAAGCCTTTCCGATTCGACTGTGTGCATGTTCCAAACGGGCCGGCCGTAGTAGTTTATCGGTGTTGACCATGGTTCATTTTGCTGGCGGCCATAAATTTGGGCTGCGTTGAACTACGTTCTTCCTGCGTTCGGACCTCGTCGGAGGACATTCCCCAACCGGAAAGCTGATGTTCCTTGGCAGTTCCCCGAAGGCCATTCCCACCATGGCACCGTGTTTGTTTATTACATCTCCCTGGGGAGTGAAACCGATCCGATTCGCAGAGCAAGCGTAGCAGCAGACGATGGATTTCTCGCAGCCGGTTGTACCGAAAACGCACCGCCAGTGACGACGGCTCCTTCAGCGGTAAAAGGGGTTCATGTTTTTCTCGTGCGACAACACACCACCTCACCGGATCGTACAATCTGCTCCCCCGACGCGCGCTCGCTCGGTTCCGATTTTTCGGAACGGTGGGAAATAATTAAATTCCGACGCGCGCTGGTGCAAAATCATTACAGCAATCTGCGAAACTAAATCAACTCGGAGTGCGAACCGAGGGGGAAAAGGGAAGTGCCGTGCGCGCACGCTCTATTCGTTAGCTTCGTCCTGGCGGCTGCCCGCTCCCTCGAATCGACCGATCGAGATATGGATACCCCGGAAACGCTTTCCCGAACCGCTGGTCGGTAACGGGGAAACTCCACGGTGTGCGTCAGGCAGGATCGGCAGATGTTATCACAATTTGCTTTTGACAGCCCGCGGCGATGAAAAGTCCACGAAAAGACGATTGACATTTTCGTGTCGGCACCGAAGTGGCGGGTTAGGTCGAACCAGCGCGTGAATTTGCTCTCACGTGGAACCACGCCGTGACATTTTCCGGCGGTGCGTACAGATTTGCCGTACCTGGCAAACGAACCGAAATCGATTCTACAGAAAGCATCGCAGGCACACCGAGGATGAACATTCCAGGAAGTAATCGATGGATAGCTAAAATAAAAACATAACTATTAACATTTTTCCGTAATGCATTGAGATTTGGAAAAAAGTGAGCCCAGTATGGAGAGATTTTGGTAAAACACATAAACTTAAATTGCGAATAATTTAAAATAATTTTCTAAAAGCCATACTAAATGTACCATGATACAGAACCCATATCATTCACAATATCTGTAAAATAAACACAATACAACAATACTTAATCAAGCAGTACAATACTTATACTATAAGGAATACAAATAACTCTTCTCTAACCAATTAACACCTCCTTCTAGTATCTTATGCATCCCTCTATTAGCCTTTCAACCAATATTACCCATCAACGTTACTTATAAATGATTGTTAGGATTTCATTTATTTCTCTTTCCTTTTATCTTTCCTTAATTGTTCAATTCCTACCTTTAGTTTGAATTCAAATTAGTTGTTAGGTTAACGTAGAAAATAAGTAAGAGATTTTTGTTTTTTGCATGTGAAGTGGGTTTTTGTAGTAAAATTTCCCTCACTCTGTATTACACCACCTATAATGGTATACTAAGGAAGTCCCAATTAGCAATGCTAACTAAGATCTAGGAAATAAAGAAGAAAAACAAGTTATCGAACCCATTATGTATGAGTTTTGTAGTTGTAATATTAACGATTTAATTACTTCCAATAAACCACTACTACTACTACTAACAAAGAAGTGAGCAAACCAAATAATATTGTTTATCATAACTTACATGTTCATCTCAAAGTGTCTGTAAAGTCACGATAAGACTTCACTAACTGCATCGCATACCATTCAATACATTCTCCAGATCGACCAGATCCATCACATTCCCATAGTGCTGGATGGTGGTTCTACATCACTGGCGAAGAAAACACCCGACGGTGGAGTGGAAAATAAATTGAAATTTATATTGGAAAAATAAATCCTCCCTCTTCCCGTCAAGTGTAGCCGTCCGAGTCCTAGCGATCCAGCAGTACACCCCATCCATCAGCTGTCTCATTTCGGCGCACTTCAGCGTACGAGCTCGCTCGGTCGGTGTTTTATTCGCCAAAAGCGGCATGGCGCGTTAAGATGACTTTGGCACATCTTTCATCGCCTACCTCTAGATAGTTCATCATTTTCGACCGCTTCGGACGGGACCGTCCGGATAGGGGACGAATAAGAAAAAAAAAACCCCTCCGTCCAAGTGTCAGTCTCCGTGCTCGGTGGAGAGGTTTCAAGAATAACATATTTATTTCAGCTCAATTTTCGATCCTTGTACCACTTGGGAGCCTGGTGCGATTGCGGCGGGATGTTGTGCATGGTACTTGGAACGACATCTTCTTTTTCGAATCTTAACGAGCACGCGAGTCGCAATAAGGAAATGGGATTTCGGTCGGGACGATCGATGCGCACGACAACAGTATCCGTTTTCTCGTTAAATTTTCGCACCGAAATGAACGCAAATCGACTAATCGTGCTGGAGGGATAAACTTCGCTTCGGGAGAGGCGGATGAAACCGATCGAGTGCTGCTTAATCGGCCTGCTCGGAAGAATCAATTAGTGATTATAGCGACTTGTTTCATCAAAAAACGGCAACTCAAAAACAACAACAACAAACCTTCCTCCCGCCCTCCCCCTCCCGCCGCGCGATTCAATTTTCCAATCCGGCAAGTAATATTTTTCAAAAGAAAAACGCATTTCAATCAACCCGGGCCCGTTCGGAACCAAAGCTAATGGGGCGCGCCAAAATGAAGCAGCAAGCGCCGTTTTTCGTTCCCTCCCGGTGGTGCGTCCGCCAGAAAGCCGACGATTTAAATTAATTGGATAAATTTTGCACATAATTAGTAAATTTATCTGCACCCCGCTGTTGCCGGCTGCCGGACCGACGGGTTCTCCATAGCTCCCTCGCCAATGTGTCGTTTTTGTTCCTTTCCTCAATACCTACGCATAGGCTCGTCGCCTGCGAGCCGCCTATCAAACCGTTTTCAATCCATAATCCCAGTACAACACAACTTTGTTGTGGACGGATGGCTTGTTTTCTCTCTCTCTCTCTCTTTCTCCCTCTCTCTCTCTCTCTCTGGGCGCGGGACACCGCAGGTTTCTGGGAAGTGCGCGGCAATCGCGACGGGAGAACAAGAAGTTGTTATGGGAAATTAATTAAAATCGCGAAATATTTTACCGCGCCGTACAGTTTCCCGAAATTGCAGCTCGATTGCGTGTCGGTTTTTTTCTCCGAGTTTTTCGGTGCACAGTTGGGGAAAGAGGATTTTTTTGGGCATGAGGACACCGTGCAGAAGTGTAATGTGTAATGACGAGAAAACTTTCACAAACTGTACTGCAAGGGATGCAATATCACTTCGCATTTCAGGGTGATGCAAACGAGAAATGCACATTGCATTTTTATAATCGTAAACTGTGCGTAAAGAAGAAATTTAATGCTAGTATTGGTGTTGATGCGGATTTTTTGTGGGAGATTTTAAGCTCCAAAAACTGTGACTGCTAAAATTATTCGTTTATGTTGCGTTCCAAATGGTGCCTACTTTGTTCGTAATGGTAAAAAGTTGTTTTCAAAGAGTCTTTTAAATCCGTCAATAGATGGCGCTACTTTTTGGAGTTGTTTCAAGTTACCTAGCGATTGTGATAAAAAATACACTACCAAAGAAAGTTAACCTAGCGTTAAGTTAAGTTCAGTTAAGTTACCTAGCGATTGTGATAAAAAATACACTACCAAAGAAAGTTAAACAATATTTATATAAATTGATCTATCATTGTCGTATTAATTCAATATAAAATAATTACGAAGTGTACTATTAACAAATTGTTTTATGATGAAAATGAAAGTAAATAGTATTATCCTGTTTGAACGAAAAAAAAAACTACGTATTCGGAAAATAAACATATTTTCAATAAAATGTTTTGCATTGAAATGCACGCTCTACGGTTTTGTAAAATTACATACCCCTTCAAAGGCTATCATTTTCATTCCAACCATAAGTCATTAATTTCCCAACCGAGTCTGAAGGTGCTTGCTTCATGTGCCGTGCTTTCCAGCAATAATCGTACACATATCCGTAGCGTTCATTAAACGATCCCACAAATCTCCACCGTTTCGTTTCGCATGTGCACAACAGATCCTTTGGAGCACCCTCCGAAGCTGGTTGAAGTGGGGTTGTACCTGCCCTTTTATAATAAGCGAAAGTTCCATTACTTGGCTTATGCAATCGGGACAAGGGTGACGGCCTGGAGGGCCTCACCACCACCTCACCGTCACCTCACCTTGTAAGCCATGTTTACGCCACACCAAAACACCTCTTGTAGCATGGCGCGCGTAAATCTCACCGACATCTCTATCAACTCCGTGTGCGCCCTCCAAACGTGTGGTTAAAAATAAAAGACATAGAGCGGAAAGGGAGGGCGTGTGACAGGGGGGGATGCAGAAGCAGCCTATGCTGGGTGTTGTACCAAGACGCTCTCAGCCGGCAAGATAAAGCACGGACAAAACCCTCAATTCATTAGCACTCTCATGGATGCGTGCGTCTGGCGTCGTTTGAAAACCAACATTAACTTTGACGCGTTCGCGTATAAAAATTCAATCCATTTCCACGAGCGAGCGTGCAGTGCCATGAACCTTGATCGTGAACCTTGTTGGATGGGTGGGTAATGGCCGCGGTCGTCGTCCGGGGACCACCCTGGAGGGTGGCTGGGATGCGCACACGCCTGCATTTCGAGTGCTTCCACATCGCGCCAAATTGAACACGAGCGCCCGGACTTGCACAGACGGGAGGAGCCTGGAGCTTAAGCTACTTTGAGGTCTGTCGATGCTCACTGGTCCTGGTCGCGTATGGGTGCGCATTCAACCCGTCGCAGCGCAAAGCGACGGTATTTTATCTGACTTCTGACCACACCGACCCGAGACCGGATGGAGCTGGAAACTATAAATTTTAACTGTTATTTCTCCTGGTAGCGCATCAAAGAAGGCGATTTTATTTTTCCCTCACTCACACACACACATGCATATTGGAAATAGGGGAACTTTTTCTCGCTCCCATGCCTGAAAGACACACACACACACACTCACACCATTTATACGTCTCCTCGTTTTAATTTAGAGCCATTTTGAGCCGCTGTTTGACCAGCGGTCCATTGTGGCATTTCCCAGCCAGCCATCGCCCTAATGTGGTGGTGGTTGGGAGATTTTTTTTTTCGCGCTCTGTCTGCAACGGGGACACAGGCAGGAAAAGGATGCGAAGCGCGCGTCGCGAATCGTGAAAGATTTATAAGGTCTTAAAAGTTTCATAATTTATGGCGTACGTCGACAGCTTATGAGCAGCTCCGAGTGGTGGGATTTGTACTCTCATGTGTGGCCTGCGGGTGGGTGGGAGGAGCGATGGGAGTCGGCAAAAGGGGCATTATTCTGCGGACTGATCCTGAAAGGCTTAGTCATAATTAGTTTTACAACTGGGGCTGTGGGCATGAAGCGAACGCATTCGAATAGGGGTCTTTTTGCACGTGTGTAGGAAGAGGAAACAAAAATCGTAAAATGCATGCCATGAAAAGGAATGAAATTTAGCAAAATTTCGAATAATGATTTTTGATAAATTTAAATTCAACTTCTCAGTTTATTAAATGGGTTTAAAATTCTTTTAACATATGAGAGATTCCCTATAAACAAAAAAAAAGAAATTCATCAAAATTAACGATGGAATTCGTAAAGGCAATCAACACTTTTTAGACAAATTTTTCATCTGCTAACAAAACATTCGATTTTCATGATGATTTACACACCCTTTTTTCGGTCGAATCACTTCCGTTTGTAAGCCCCCCCCCCCCCCCCCCCAACTGTTCCATCTTAAATCCTTTTCCCACTACATATCTCCAATCGGGCTGCCGTCCGAAACAGCATCAGCACGATACGGAACGACTTAACGTGGCCTTTTTCAAGCTCGATTAAGAGCAAGCACAGGAATCACGCTCGAAGAACGCTAAAGCTAAAGACCCTAAAAAAGAGTGACTTCTCCGCTGTATAAAGCTCGACTGCTCGTTTGCTTCCATCGCGGCGGAAGTTGTTGAAACTTTTCGCCATCCGCAACGCACCCCTCTCAAGCGACATATCCCTACAAGGAGTGAAACTATCGCCGGCTCCCGATGGGAGCATCCAGATACAAGCGTCCGAGTAGTGTTGGAGAAGAAGTAAAAAAAAAACACCAAAAGTATGGTTCGATTCGGGCACGTTTTTCGATTTCCGGATCGGACGCTCGGCATTCGAAACGGAGGCGACCTGGCAGCCATCTCTCCGGGCGGTTTTTTGGAAGCGGTGTAGCAATTTCGACACCCTTGCTGTCCGTGGCCTGGGGTCTTTGCCACGACAGCACGATAGAAGCCGGACGCCGGACAACTGGCCGCGTCCACGGTTCACTTTCACCGCACAACTACACAACTGCGCCCGGGAAGCGTTGCCGGAGCTGGATTACGTTTGGATTAGGTGACGTTTTGGGGCACGATGACATAAAAGGATCTCGCTTTGCCCGCGTACGCAAAGGTGTTACGGCCAGGCGGATACAGCGAGAAGCAGCGAAAAGAAATCGAACGGACAAACATCGGTCAACGGTGGTTCCAGCAGCATAATTTCCATACAATGGTCTGCATCGGCTGCACCTGGGGTGCATGCATGAACCCTTGCTCTCGTCTTCTGCCTTCCCATCGCGAGAACCACATTTATCGGACATTGAACCCATCGCGCACGGATGGACAAGGAGGGTGGTGGGTTGCTCTTCCCCCCCCCCCCTCTCTCTCTCTCTCTCTCTCTCTCTCTCTCTCTCTCTCTTTCTTTTGGGTTAAAATATTCGTCCTGGACATAATGCCAATTACTTCATTTTTCTTTCACCTGCAGCACGGGTAATGGTAATGGCCCGCTGGCCAGCAGGATCGATGGACCACAGAGAATTCCTTTCCACCTCGTCCGGCTGGCTGAGATGGCGTTGCAGCCATTTTGAAATTCTTGCTGCCCCGCTAATTGCATTCCAACGCAGGGCTAGCCCGCCCTGCCCGTCAAAAGCCGCGAACGGCCGCAGCCCATAAAGTCGTCGTCCACGGGGCTTGATGGTCCGTGACGCGCGGCAGGACATTTTTGCTGGAATTTCGTTTTGTTTCAATGTTTTTTTTTTTTTTTGTTGAAGAAAGTCACAATGCATCCCAAACATAGATGGGCGTCGGTGTGGAGGTGGTGAATTTTTCGGAAGAGGAGGTTTTTCACATACTTTGTTCTATAATTAAATCCCATTCCCGGATGCACACAACGGGGCGACCCCGGTGTGCTTGTTTTCGTATCGCATTTCGATGCAGGCAGACATGCTTTTTTGGAGGTGCAAAATTAGTGCTATAGCCATAAATTCCACCGTGACGCGCATCAGTCAGGTTAATGGACTCGCTTCAGGTTTCGTGTTAGTGTGTGCATGAGATGGCGTGAGAAATTTTCCATGGTGTGCTAAGTTCATTAGGTGATCTGTATTTGTGTATTATATTTTCGATGGGTTAACCAGCGTGTTTCTTGTAAATTTTTAAGTTTTTATTGATATTTGTGAAGTTTTAATAATGAGTTGAAATATAATGAGTTGTAGAGCTTATTCCACTGTTTTTTTAATTTTTTCTTCAAAAATACCAATAAATCTGCAAAGTTGTTCACTTCATCAATAACGCTTAGGATATTTTACTTACCAATAGATGGCGCCACATAAGCCTGTTAATGAAAAATAAAAAAAATTATTATCAATTGGAATTATTATCTTTATCAATATACAAACAACTTTAAAAATATGAAAAGTTCATGTGTAAAAAATAGCCACATTGATAAGACTCGACATTTTAAACTAAAATACTGAAAGGCTGGTAATGAATAATCGTATTCCCTTCTTCTTTGTATCAAGTACATCAATCAATAAAAAAAATCGAATAAAAAATCATAAATTGTCGTAATGAGTTCCATTGTAGGTTTATTTTTCGAAAAGCATACGGAATGAGAGATTGTAAGCTCATTTTTCAAGCTGCTTCTATCGCTGAGTATGTGAAATTCAACATTCAACTATGCAACTATAGCGTTGGATATTCAAACGAAATTTGCATAACAATCAAACGTCTTCCGTCTAGATTGTGTCTATTTTAAAAAGCAAACTGTAAAAGCAGCAAGTTCTACACAATCACTTCATTCGGATGTGCACAAGTGACAGAAAAATGCTAAACCCATCCGAGGCACTCATCTTTCCACATCAAAGCCCATCTTCTAACAAAGACGCCAACGATGGTAAGGCGTACGCAAAACAGTAGCATGAAAGCCATGACAAAGCATTCCTTTGCCCGGGATGATGAGAACAAATTACAGACGCGCAGGGATGCCACACGCACCTCGAGTTTGTCCCTGACCTCCTGAATCGCGGGACCGATCCGTTGGTTGTGGGTTTCGCCCCAAACATCCAACCGATTGTAGTGCCATTTTCGTGCCTTTCAGATTTTCAATCTCTGGGTTTGGTGGTTTCGCGCCATTCCAACAATCCGTGAGCGCGTGTGTGTTTCTCGTCCTCAAACTCACAGCATGACGATTATGTTTCTTTTTTTTGGACTGCTAAAGAAGCAAATCGCAAGAATTTTTCCCAACACCACAGCTGAGCCACCAGTTTGACCAGTTTCTTTCAGCCTCGCGCTCGCGGTTCACCAACTCGCTTTGTGCTGCTTGCAATTTTTGGATTCTTTCTTCACGGTAGTAATTTATTCTGCATCATAAAGCCGTGCGAAGATGCTGCCGCACGGGCAGGGCGGATGGTTGGGGAATATTGGAAGTTTTAAAACCGGACAGACTGGTTCGGTGAAAAGTGCAGACGCGTTAGTTTCGGCAACCACGCATGAAACAACCGAACATGAAACCATTTTCCTCGAACGAACCTGGCCCCGAGATAAAAGAACAACAGCTTCACATGGCTACGTTCTGATCGGATGTGAGGGAAAGGATGCATTTCAAAACTATCGTCGGCAGCACCGGCGGCCAATCGTGCGGTTTCATTGATAGTTCGTCGTTTCGAAAAATCGGAAGGGTGATTTTTACGATGCGATAGATGCCATCAGCATGGATGGCCCCGCTCGTTCGTGCGTATCCATGTTTATTTCCATTTGGGACGTTCGGTTGCTTGTGGCAGCTGAGACCGAGACCAGTTGGCAAATTTTCGGCCCAACGGAAAGCTGTTTTTGGTGCCCGAAAAAGGGCTTTTCGTATGGATGTTTCGAAAACGTCCACATGTTTGCATTCAGAACAGAGTAGGCCATGTGTTGAAAATAGTACCCGAAATTTTCATTCTTTTGTGGTGATTTTTAAAGAATTTCAAAATAAATGTAAAGCGTAAAGTGAACGAGTGATGAAATGGAAAAACTTTAAATGTTTTACCTAGAACACATTTCTGTTACATAAATCACCTCGACTGTCTAATGTCACGGATGCTCCAACTTTCTCTCCGTTCGCTAGAAAAGTTACACAAAGCAGCGCGTTATCATAAACAAATCCTGCCTGTACCGTCCACCCCGCCTATGCTATCGCCTCCGATCGCTTGATACAGGCCTCAACGTATTTCTTTATTCAAATGAACTCCCCGGCAAAGGGCGCGCGCGGGCAAAGTGGCAGCGAACGTGGCGTGTTCGGTTGCGTTCCGCTTGGGTTCAGGAGGGCAAAAGAAATCATTGACCCGAAGAAGCCCGGTTCTGAGACGACCATCTCGTACGGGCGGCCGGGCCGAGCCAGAGTTCGTAATTTGCAGTTCTTTCTTGTCTTTTGCATAACGCGCCCATCCGCCCATCCACAATCACACCGTCCGGCCTTTTTGCCTCTCCCTTTCTCGCTCTCGTTCTCTCGCTCTCTCTCCCTCTTTCTCTATGTTTCCTCCATCTTTATGAATTCGCAATGGCTTTCGGAGCGTCGAGAATGGCACGGATCCCGGGGCGTTGGAGCGACAAATCCACCCGGAGGTTCGATTTTTCGCACTACACACACACACCACCCCACCAGATGGCAACCTTTTGCGCGTCTCTAGATAGCGATCTCGAGAGCAGCCTTTGTGTGCCCCCGGAGGTGGGGTGGCCGTGAGGGCAAACTGGCAAAACCGAGCCTCCCGTTTGGCGACCGAACGCGAACGTGAGATGCGAAGCTGGCTGGTGTTGTTAATATTTTATGCTTGTTTTTTGTTTTGCTGCGTGGAAAAGGGTCGGTGGAAATCGGAAACTTAGAACGAAATAAACACATCCAACAGCGGGTCGGTGGAAGGATACGAAACGTCCGTACGATTCTGTTTTGTTTTTATTCCGGCGGGCATGGCCGAGGCTCGAGGCTCGTAAGTGTGTATGGTGCAAGTTTAGTTTTACAAGCCCATAATGTAGCGAAGTGTTGATGGGGCGTGTGCAGCAGGCAAAAAAAAACGATCTTTTAACGTTCTTCCCCCACATGTAATGATTATTAGAAAGCATTTGTGGAAAGTGAAAGAAAAGAAAAAAAAAACGTAGGGAACAGTAATAGGGGGTGAAAATAAATATTAAACTTTAGCAAATGTTATCTATTGAGGAAGTTTGTTAGTTACATACAAACTTTGAATTGCTTTTCAGACAATTTGTTCGCTGTATGTTCTTCTACGATATGTGGAACAGTCGTAAAATCAAATCACTAAGGAATAATTGTGCTTGAAAAATATTACCAACCATCTGTGCTTGAAAAATATTACCATCTGTGAACTAAAGAATAAAAATTAATTATTACATATAAAGGCTTTTGCATATTGTACCCCGTGAAGTATGCAATCCGCGAGTTTTAAATTGACAACATTATTTCAATAAAAATATTTTATAAATGTTAATTACATAATACTTATTTCCAACACCACAGTCAAACCCTTTCTAAAGCCTCTAAAATGCATTCTATTACAGGTTTCATAAACGAATCACACCGACCGTATCGCAGCACTCCTGAACGTCAAAGGTAAGCAACGCTTAAAAACCACATTTTCGGCCACATTAAAACAAGTGGCGGCAGGAATTCCGATCGATGCCAACAACCTCCGGGAACAATCCCGACGGGCTAATCGAAACGGCGCCGACAGGATCGAATTACCACTAAACACCGATGGTCGGCCTGGGGAAGGCCAATAATAGCCACACACACACACACACACACACCAACATTAGTGTATCGACACCGAGCCGATGCAACTGCGATGAACCCTCTCGACCGAGCTAATTTAAATGATAAATAACGATCATCAATTGATTTACATACTCCGGTGCGCGTTCCTCAGCCAACCTCAGCCTCACCATCGCCCTTCAAACCTCCCTTCACACTAGGGCACTTGATTACAGTGCAAGAGAACAAAATTACAACCGTAAGTCAATTGGAAGTAATTGAAATACTCACCTACCACAGCTGGCATTTAAGATGGACACACGCAAACACGGCAGGGTGGTGGTAGGTGTTTTAATGCACCGCGAGGATCATCCCACCCCACATCGCTTTCGCCAACGTTATGTTGCAGGTGATGATCTGCATCGGCAGCATGAACAACGCACGGGAAGCCAATGTGTGTTTGCCGCAATGTGTTGATTTTTCACCGTTTGGTCAAACGGGCAGTGTACTACCAGGTAGCAAAGCACGCACCGCATCGTATTAATTATGCTAATGGAATTGCATCGTTGCCTGCGGAACGGAGTGCACTCGTCGGCATCCATAGGGCTCAATAAATACATTGATTATTGCACGCTGTACGGCAAATGTTTGCACACATTTTGACCGGCACAACCCACGCGGCTCGTGAGGCGTTTTTAATTGAAATTGAATCAATCGTCATAATGGGACGCTTCGCTTCCGGAAGTCGGTTTTCCTGCTGTGTTTTGCACGGACGCGATCGCTCGGTCGATGCGAGCGCAAACTATGCGAACGCTTGCGGGTGATAAAGCAGCAATGCAGTCGGTTTTTTTCGGCATAAAACGTCAATCGTCATCTCATTATCTCGCAATGAGACCGACAGTGTCTAACATAAATGCACGTTCGGCTCGGTTGCAACTTCAACCCCCCGAACCGGAACTGAACCGGTGACATTGCATTGTTTTTATTTGCTCCCTTCTCGGGGGGCTCGGTTTACTGTGTCACAATAAAAAAGCAAAATAAAACCGTCAAATTTAGTTAATCGTGCCGCCAAGAAGCCGCCCAAAAGCGAACCGGCTTTCTGCGTGACTGACCTCGGCCGAAGGAGTCGGGAATGGTAGCGTTTTTTTTTTTGGTTTTTTCGCAACGCCATTTGTGGTGCCCGTTTTATAGCTTCATCCGTTCGAAACCTTCCACCCGCCGCCGGTGGGTCGGTTAATAGTTGAAATTATTTGTTTGTTTTTTCCAAGCGTTTGTTTTCGTTTTTTTTGTCTACCGTTCTTCTCTTCTGAACGAAATAACACGCATGCCTCGGGGGCATGGAATGACGTCCGACATAAACACCACGGTGATGTTTACTTCCACGGTCCCGCTCGCCGGCTTCACTTTTCGGCGGTAAGTTCGATGGGGAAGGTGGTGGTGTGGTGCACACGGGATGTTTCTGCGCCAAACAATAAACACCTGACACTGTTCGGTACGCGTACGCAAATTATCCACCGCCATCGAGGCGTTAACCGAGCGTCATCAAGTTGCGCCCTGACGTTGCTCTCGTGAAACGCTCCGCTAATTTGCCGCATTTATGTCGGTCGGTAAGACTATCTCTGGCCCGCTTTTTGCGCCCAACGTGTGCGACGGAATCGTTGCGCTGCTTAGATGCTCGTTTCGGGATGATAACTCGAAGTGATCGACGTCAGCAAACGCGAGGTGCTCCTTCGCCTGCATGGAAAAAGCTCTCGTAGGCTTGTCGTTGCCCGGCAAGCTTCGTGAAGGTTTTTGCGTGGAAAGTGGAAACAGCAAACGAAAGTGTCATATGATTCCGCACGGCAGGTAAATTATTATTTTCATTTCGATTAACACCTGATGGTGGTTGCACAAAACCGGGCATCGTTTTCCACTGGTGTGCGAGATAATGACGTATTGATTACTTTCGGATCAATGCAAGCTCACTGGGCAGAAAAACGGGCCGCCCCTTTCACATCGTACGAGAGGGTGTAAATCATGCCCCGATGCCTGCCGGAGGGCAAGTCAAAACACGGTGTTGCGGTAGCTACTCGGGCTCAGCTGAGGCGCTATTGCACCAGGCAACCCAACGATGGTCATGAACTATTGGCCGCGCTGCTGTCTTTTGCACGTATCGGAGCCCGCTTTCTACAGCCACAACTGGGTGGTGGGCTTTTTTTCCACTGCCACATGGGGACAGATATTGGCCGCTGGGTACACGACACGTCACTATCTTCGGCACCAACCGCACACGGAGCGCTCATGCTCATGATGGACGGTGGGCATTTATCACAATTTTTCCCATTTCATTGCGGTGGTGATACTGGGAGCTATTCGAGGGAGAAAAACCTCTCCATTCCTTGGCCGCTTTTTCCGCCTTTCCGTACATCCAGGTCAGCCGGGGGAAGACAATGCGACACGCTAAGACATAACCATCTCCCACTCGGCCTGGAAGAGAAGGAACAGGGCGAGACGGGGGTTTTGAATTTATGATCGATGCTAGATTCGAAGCCGCTTTCAATGGTTTTCCGATTTGCATTCTCGCTCCCGCCCGTTGCGGTCGCTTTGTGTGTGAAAAATGGGCACACGTATGGAAATTATGCTCCGATGCAGTAAAGATGAACATTATCTACGAAACCGCGCGCTGATGATGACTTCTATCGGCGGTGGGAACGGTGACCAACCCGCGGCGCGCTTCGGCGAACTGTTACGTGATTATTTCCATAGCGAGAATGACGGTTTTCTACTCCCGGGAAGGAGAAACATAAAAATTAATCAACCAAATTGTATGAAGCAAAAAAAACAACGAAACGTTTTTTTTTATTCTCAGAACAGGGTAACTTTCCGTCCTTCCGTTGTCATTTCCAGATTGGAGCTTATATTTAATTTTCTTCCCGTGGTTGGCAGAGGATGTCTTCCCCAGCATTTCTTCGCACCGCAATGGAAAGCAGATCGAAATGGGAACTGCGATCGCGAAATGTTTATTCGACCGGTCGCGTTCGAATTTCAGCGCCTTTCGGTTCATCGGTTCGTGTCGAATGGAGTCCCGCTTTATGTAAACAAGACGAAAATAAAATTAATAAAAAAAGTTCTATATTTACGCACGAGCAAAGCGAGAAAAAAATGCTTGTTACTGCCTCGAATTACGCACGATATTCTTGGCATTGAGCAGTGTATTATTTCCGATGCAGCTTAATTCGAAACACGACGACGCTGTTATTCGATCGTGGCGGGAGCGACAGGATGAAAACAATATTTATCCAATAACCATCCGTTACGAGTGCATTAAATCGAGCGAAATCGAACACGATCCGCGCGTGTGGGTAACAATCGGTTCGATTCGATTAAGTGTGTTTTGTTTCGTGCTGCTCATAGACGGGGGAGGGAAAACACTTCAACCAAAAAAAATTCACACGCAAATGAAAAATGGGTACACCACCGAACCGAACGAGTACGGCGCGGGCATAAGCAGATTAACATTATTGACCGCCATCGCCATCGGCGGTCGGGCTCGGAATATCCGAGTGGCGTAATTAATGTCACGTTTTCGAAAACGCACAAATGTATCTTATTTTATTATGACCGCGCTGCCCTGCTGAGAGGCACGTTTTTATGATCATTTTATTAATGATCGTGTCCCGGTTGCGTTCTGAAATGGGTACCCGACAGTAGTCTTTGTATTTATCCGTTAATGTCTCATTGCGTTTGAGTGTACGATATTAAGTCCAGATGCGGATTTCGCTGTACTGTGTGACCATTGAGTAGTGAGTCAAAAAGTATTAGTGAAATAGAGTGGTCGAGTGTAATTAAATTCTGTTCGAAAAGGAATTTAAATTTAACTAATAGTTAAATATGAAAAAAAATTATTCCACAAGGTTCCTTACTTTCAAATATGTTCTAACGAAGAATGTTAGGTTATGAATGACATTTAGACGATGACCCAGTTTATTCCGCTCTCTCGGAATGTCACAATCAACTTATAATTCGTCAATCAAACGACAACAAATCGGGATTGCACATGCTTTTTGCCGCACAACTGACGCAATGCCCTCAAAAACTACACTGCATGCTGGTGACAGCATGCGCCACAGGGAATGATTTGCTCACCGAAATTAAACAAAGAAAACAGATCGAAAGGGCTCTGGCCTATAGCGGAGCTGCCATGCCATGTTGACGGTCGAGCGCATGTATTCCACTGTTTCCACAGGCTGGCCTTTCTTTCGCATACCGGCGGGAGACGAAATGGAGTGTGATGTTTTAGAGCACACGATGTAAAGTACTTCTTGTCCCTCCCGCTTCCCTAGACCACCAGTCGAGTTCCACTTTTTGATTATTACACTCGGCGACGGAGAGTGTTCGGTATCGATTGAATGCAGGCGACACATCTGTGTTTCGTGTGTATGTGTAAGCGATGGTTCACCGATGATGGCTTCGTTTCATCATCATGAACAACATCACAATGCTATGATTCAATGAACCCTTCTGCTCCCCGCCATCATGTATGCTGCTCGCGTAAGAGGATCTGCACCACCGGCTGTGTATCCGGGTCAGAGGGCCACACACGGTCGCACACCGTGCGCGCGCGCGCGTGTGTGTGTGTGTATGCGTTTGGTGATTAATGCTCACTAATGCAGCATAATTCGCACATTTCTAGTACCCTCCCCGGCATGTGAACGTGGCGAAGTTACAAGAGCGCACAGTTGCATCGTGCGAAAGCGCAGCGAACAATGGCGATGGCAACCTCCCGTATGCAGAAGTAACGACGTATGCAGCAGCCTGCAAGTGTGCTAAATTTGCGAGGCACGAAAAAAAATAATCAAGAAAGCAGCACAAACTAAAAAAAATGCTGAAACAGACCCACCGAGAAATTAAAACCGTAACAGCTGCTGGTATCGTTGTAGGCCACAGGGCTTTCCATCCATTTCTTCTCTTCTTTCTACGCCTCGCCACCACCACAATTGTGATCTAATTTAGCATTACCCCTTTTAGCGGTACCGTGGTACCGGGTGGTGTGGTTAGATTTATTTTTAAAATTCTAATGCATTCCCCGTACCGGGCAGATATCCCGCCGCAACACCGGGAATGAGCTTTTAAACGGTGCGTTTTTTTTAATATCTACTTTAAATGCAAACCACATGCAAACGAGGTCCGATTGTTCTCACGGTAAAAACCCCGTCCTGTGTGGTGATTTTTTTTTTAACAGAACACATATTTTACTTCATCTTTTCCTCGCGCGGGCCCTATCCCGGAGGTGATCGTGCCCGTTGAAGATCATCAAGGGGAAGAATTAAATGGTATTTTGTTGTTGCTGCTGCTGCTGCTGCTGCTGTATGCAATAACAGCCGACGCATTTTCCACCATCAATTTAAACGTGCATCCGCGTGTGCACTTGTTGCAGCTTTTTTGTTCTGCTTCTACTCAATTGATTCTTCTCGACAGCGTGGATAGATTTATTTTAAAACAACGGTGTACCTCTGCTGCAAGAGTGGCAAGTGGGATTTTATACCACCAACGCTCAGCAGAATGCGGCGTACGAGGCTCCAGCGAACGAGAACAGCACCTACAAAAAAAAGAAATACCGATCATAAATTGCAGACATTGAAACAATGGGAAAATGTACTTACGGGTTGAGCGAAACCTACGTGTCAAGTAGCCGGTTGTGCGGAGAAAAATGAAGCAGAAAACAATAGAAATCTAGTAGGCGGGCGGTGCATTATGCTGGGTGATATCGCTTCCCCTCCCAAACGCACTCCCTTCCCCCGTTAAATGCACTTGCATAAAATCCATTACCACATGCACGCGTGTTGCACTGCACCATGGCGGCAAGGATGCTTTCCTTTATGGTAAAACAAAAAAACGAGCCGGCGATTTTTCCGAACCGCTTAATGCGTTGCATCATCAGCGCACAAATTGTTGCACTATCGAACCTGGCCGGTAAGGGTTCGGAAGCTTTCGATGCGCTGGCAATACTCGAGCACTTTTTAAACGTTAGTTGTTTTTTCACTGAAAAAAACGTTCCATTATAGCTGTGGGGCTGCCGAAACCCATTTGTTGCGAACCGGTGGCAGAACATTGCAAGTGGAAGAAACAAACGAAGCCGAAACATGTTGCACAAATCCGTGTTCTGGGTGCTCTCGCTCATCCGCCGACTGGAAACGTGAATGCGAGCGAAGCCATCAAACAGTTGAAGGTCTCTATTGAACGGTGTGCTAGGAGGTTCATAGCAGTTTGTTTTCTACATTGAAGTTCCCCGCAAGTAGACAACGTGTTGATATTGTTGACTTCGAGGTTGGACGGTTTTGTTGAAGGTGAAAACCCGACACAACTTTCAGCGCTTGCTGTCAGACACGTGTTGGGTATGGTACAAAAGTTACATTATGTTTTTGTTAAACCATAATAAATAACTACACTTGTTATTTGTTGCCTTCACGCGCTAATGGTTGCTTTGTGACTATAAATTATAAATGCCATCTCAGGAATGTTTTATTCTGCGTACATGTTTAGTTTCCATCCTCGTTCATAGATGGCGTTACCAAAAATTTATATTTTTCAACAAATTTTATTTACATTATTAAACATCTGTTTAAATCTATTTGTTGTACGTTTTCCACATTTTCATATACTTCTGATATAATTTTGAGCATATTATTCACAATTATTATTCATTAAATGTTCAAATAGTTGAGTTACTTTTAGCTTTTCCGAACAGTTGTATTGAAAATATATACAAAGTAGATAGTGAAGTGTTTTTAGTCCCATCATAACGTCGCAAACGAGCCGATCACAAGTAGCGTTCAGTAATTAAGCCTCCCCAATAAAGTGACCCCCCAATTTCATGCTGCAATGACCGTAAAAAGCTTCTGATTCTCGCACGCTCCTAAACTAAACACCATAGCACAGAGAAGCAAAAAAAAAGCAGCCGATTCACTTCCTCTTCCGTAAAGCCGAGCGCCCCGAGGGGTTTCGATGCGGTCGGTACACATTCGAACGCTGCATCCATTCGATTTTGTATGCCTGTGGTTTAGTTTCCACGCACCGGTCGAACCTTTTATGGATCGTTCTGTCGGCCTCCTAATTAAACACGGTACCGCAGCGCGCAGCACCATTAACAACGGAGCAAAAGCCCGGCTTGGCTTGAAGGGCAAAACGCCTAAAAATACCACCTCACATCAGCTGACCATCGGAACGGGATTAGCCAGTTGGCTTTGGTCCGGAAGGAGCACCGGAACACACACCCGGTGTGGAAAACTCGTCCGTACGTAACAACGCAAGAACCTTTCCTAAAAAAAAAACAAGGAAAAGAGAAAAACAATCCGACCACCTGTTCCTAATGCCTGCTCCGCTGGTACGCAGGCGGTGCAAAGCAGAGCTAATTAATTACCTTCGCTTCTAATTACGGGAGATTTTCGTTCACTGGTCTGGTGTTTTGTGGTGGCTTTTTTCGGAACAGGGTGGAAGAAAAACAAAGGACTCTCGCTCTCTTTTTTTCCTCCCGCTCGGTCCAGAGAGCCGTGTGCGCCCCTCGGCACCGTGTGCGGATAAACATTGGAATTAAAATTAACCAGGTCTTTTCTTTATGATTGCACGCGGGGCTTGCGCGGGTTCTTGTTATGGTTTTTCTCCGCATTATTACGCACCACAATGTGTTATAATAGCGTCGCTGCTAGTGCTGCTGCTGCTGTTGTTGCGGAAAAGGTGAGGATTAAAAGAAAATCGTTTTCCCCGGGCGAGTTGAGTCAGGATTAGCGTTGGATCGGGCCAGAACCAGGTGTTGCAGGGAAGCTACCGCAAGCTTTTACTGTTATTAGAGATGCAGTCCGGCTGATGGGTTGGAAAGCAAGGGGTTAGGCAAAAGAAGTGCGTTTTAGATAATTTACATTCAGGGTCGGATCTATCCGTCGGAATCTATCCGTCGATTGGAAGCAGCGCTATAATTATCAAAATTTGATCGAAGTTTGTTACATAAAATAAAGCTGTTGGAAACATTTCTGACACGAAAAATGCAGATTTTGCGGAAAGCCCTATAAATATCATTTTCCTGGTATGGATGAACTTCCGGAGAAATAAAATACACGCGAAAAACGAATTGGCTTTCATTGAAAGTAAATACCACGACCTAGAATTGATCTTCCCCGGATTGCTTTTGGGCCGCAAAGCTCGCCCACCACAAACGCCCGTAAATTAAATTTTCCTCTTCCGAAAGATGGCCGCACCAAAAACACCCACCGTGGCGTGGCAGTGCAATGAAACAGATTTATTTGGGCAATTTTCGGAATATTAACAGATCATTCACTGGTGCGGCAGCCCACCTGTGCCGTGGGGCGGAAGTGGTTCCGTCGGGTGGCGACGTGGAAATTGGTACGCGGGAAGCAAAAGTTAGTTGCTCTCGCCCGGTCGGTCAGTAGTACGTCGGCCAGCCGAGCGAAAGTGCTCCAAAATGCTGCGGATGCTGGTGTTATAGGAATTTGCTCGCAAGTAAACGGTTCTCCTTCGCCGCTTTGGAAGCTATAAACAATGTTAATTTGCGGTCGCGGTCGTCGCTGTGATCGCAGTCAACGGCAGCATTCCCAGGAGTCCATCCCACCGTGGTTGAACTTGACCGTAAACTCGATTTGTGCGAAATTTTCACGAAAAATTCGCAAGAACTTCGCCAACCAACCAACATTCGTAGGATTCCATCATTCGAAAGCGTAATCGGCATGACGCAGGAAACAACGGGAACGGCGTTGACGCTTCAAAGAGGGTCGTTTAGGGTTGCCCCCGTCAGAGAAATGGGCACTCTCGGAAGTTTCACTCGCCCCCTGATTGTGGGCAATAAAATCTATCGACAGATTTGTTAGCGAAACCCATTCCAAGCGGTGCACCGGTCTGGGGTGGTGGTGGAACCTAAAACGGTTGATCGGTTACGACGAGAATCGACACCCAACGACGGACCCTTCGACCGATTACTCAATCATCGCTTTCGGTATCGATTTCCGGCATCTCCGTGTCAAGCCGTGCGAGCGGCATAGTGAAGAAAAACATTATCTAGTTTTATGGAAAGCAAATTCGAGAAAAAAAAAACAAACCGAACAAACCGAACCGAAGAAGGTTCGAAATTCCGACGACCGCACATTAGGAAAATAACCAATAGGTAGTTATTTCAACGGAAACTCTATTTCGCTGCTATGCTACGATATGCTGCTACGACTGTATCGGTGACCTCAAGCTCGATTATCGGCATTATGGCCACCGGGGTTGGGGGACGAGAGTGCGTGACCAGCGTGTGCGCCTTTTGGACCACATCCAATATTCACTTGTTACGTCAACCGTCTGGGACCTTTCGCCGACGGGCGATTTCCATTTCCGATCTATCGCTTCCGATAAGCGCACGGAAGGAGAAGGGCGGAGAGATCTGATGTATCGCCACCGGTAAATGTATCTGAACCCGCCGCATCGGAAGAGGCGGCTTTGTTTGGCTCTCTACGAGCGCTTCCTTCATCTTTCTTTTTTCTTTTGTTTTGATAAATAATTTTGTAATCAACCTAAATGCCACTCTTCCTTCGAAGCTTTCATCATAATGCATGCTGAGAGAGAGAGGGAGAGCGTTTGGATTTGGTTGGAGATCGATGACGCTGGAAATGAAGTTAGACGCGGCAACACAAGCAAAAACCCTACCCTCCCGTCCGGTGTTCGGTTACGGGAAGAGAGCATTCAGCATAAAGCGAAGGGATTATTCAATTTTCACACCCAACCGAACGCTGTCCCGAGGGAGACACCATTTTTATGGCCGAACCGTGGGGAAGTACCCCAAACAGGTTTGGGGAATTCGGGTATCTCCACGCGATTTGGATACGGGTTGAAATATTTAACAACGAGCAGCATCGAATCCGAAAATTCGATGATGTAAGGGATGTGTGGTTGTGTGTGCGCACACAACAGTCATGCTCTTCCGAACAGCGATTAGGGAGAGCGGTGGTGCGCTTATGTAAATGTGAATATTTGCTTCCGATGATGCATGCATGGTGATGTTATGGGCGAAGTGGAATGTAATTTTGCCAAATACCGTGGAATGGAGCTTAGTAGTATTTCGCTCTAGTAACATTATTTATAGCACAGCGGATGGAGCGCAGGCGAAAAGTATGCGAAACGTAGCAAGCAGACTATCTCCTATCCAAAATATGCGATTTTCCGCACGAATGAGAACACTTTTCCAGGACACTAGTTTCGTTTACGGTTTCTTGCCCATCCTGCCGGCGGCGCTTTGTGCTATGAAAGTGTGGTTCCAGAAGTAGCAACTATTTTTAAGAGTGCCCTTTTGTGTAATATTGTTCTAGCTTTGAACTCCCGAAAGGATGACAATCAATTAAAAACTAGCAGCCTACTCGGATAGTCGACATTAAATTATTCACCAACCCTACTAACAAAGCCTGCCTATAGAACATCCCTTTCACACGCAGAGAATGTTAGCATACGCACAACACGCAGTGACTGCCGCATACGTGTAGAAACACTTGCGCAAATAGGGTTATGCTGTGTGTTTACCGATCCCAGTGGCCATCTCCTCCTCCTCCGCCGTAAAGACAATTACTTGTACACAAACGAACCGCACCACCCAAGCCGGGCCTGGGAGTTCATTAATGGACCGAAGTCATAATCTCTAACCGGGTGCCGGCGTCCATCCTCTCCGAAGAGGCACTGATTCCGGCGTTATCCAATTGGTGCATTAATTTACGATATTTACCAAAAGGACGCTTCGAGTTTGTGCTAGTATGTGCTGGCTGTAAGGTGCTCCAAGTGATGTCCCGGGGGGGTATTACACATGGTTCTTGTTCACACGGCGTTCTTGCATGGTCATTTGCAGCAGCCGAGCTAGCAGCCGGGGTCGGTACGATAAACACGGTCCAGAAGCAGCATTACGCTTTCATGCGCCACTCATTACCTCCGCAACTGTGCGCAGTCGATGGCGTGCAGGAGAATCATGGCGATAGTCACGGACCGTGGACGTCTCCGTTTAATATCTTGTGGCACATACTGCGTCTCACTGGGAAGCCACCCGTGCTGGAATCTGGTTTCGGTCAGTAGATTTTCGGTAAAGCTCATTGGACCGGAATTATGGCTCGGAAGCTGGCTCCTTCGCCCGTTCGCTTTGGAAGGTAACCGCCGCGCGTCGAAGGAAGCAACTTTTATCATTAGCCAGGACAAACAAGCTGTGTCATGCTTCCGCGACCCTTTGCCAGGGGCCACCTGGTTTCGTAGCGGAAGGTTAAGCTCGTCTTTTGCTTTTTCCTTTCCCCGCTGGCGGTCGGAACTGGCACCAGCAAGGAAGCGATAGTTTTGCAGCGGTAAGTGGGAGCTACACAAGGGTACGGACTTTTGTGCCGATTACGAGCTGACATCTGACAGCGTAATTGCATTAGAACGAATTCGGGGCAGGATTTTCGGTGCTCCAGGGCGGTGGTTTCAGGTCCAGGATGGTTGTACCTGCAAATAGAACAAAAGATTTGTTTACTACAAAGAAGATACTTTTCCGTACGAGTATTGTTTTACTCACCCAATTTCGGTCTTCAGCGCTGGAAGGTACATCATCATTCCGATACACGAGCCCTCTGCCCAAGTGTTCCCAAACATTTCCAAGCCAGCGTGCAACACACCCGAACACGGCAAAGCCAATAAAACACTCCCTCAAACGGCCCCTAATGTCGGTACATTATGACGCATATACGGCTAAATAACGATAATAAACGTAAATCCTGCCACCGTTCACCAACATAAACTCGTCCCCGTGTGCTCGAGTGCGGTTCGTGGCATAAACCATTTCCGACGACGGCTTCTGCATGTCGATGGTTCCGGTATGCTAAAACCCTCCCCTGCCCCCATGCTTGACAAACGCAATCCATCCCCACGCGCCGGGTGGGGACATGTTCCGGCCACAAACGGAAGTTAATCCCGTAAAAATACTGACAAGAAAAATCCAAACCAAACATGCCACAAAGACACACATACACACCGCCCGGGAGTAGGTGAGTGACAGTGCAGCTGTGTGCAGCTGATTGCAGTCGGTGTTTTCGTGGGAGAGGGAAAACCTCACGTGCGGGGCAAGACACTTCATAAAGCAAACATGTGCCGAGGGGAGAACGCCGAGGGTTCTTTTCGGTGAAATTATTCATGAGCATAAATTTCCATGATATGTGATAACTGCAGCGGAGTGGAGAGAACTGCCTCGGTGCGCTCCGGATCCTGATGCGGTTCCTAAACCTTTCCACAATAACGAAAAATATTGCCACTGTGGGCACACTCACGCACACAAACGAACGAACGAACGAACGAATGAACGAACGACCGACCGGAACCGGTACAGTGAGGTTTGGTTTATGTTTGGGGGAGGGAGGATAAAAAGCCCATTTCGTTCTCATCGTGAACTCGGGGCTGCACCCTTTATCGGGCAACGGTTGACCTGCTTCCGGTACCTACAGCACCCGATCGCCCGAAGGGCAGGCATCATACGCACTCGCACACGCACTCGCACACGGACCGTAATCGGCGCCTCGGGAAATTGTGGCCACACCGGCAAAATGGTTTATTATATGCTAATTTATCGGAACTCCCACGGAACTTCCCCAGCACGGAGCAGTGGCAAGAGAGTTGAAACCCGCCTGGTGCGAGTTTTATATAACTAGAAGTCGGTCAGGTCAACGGCAGGCGAGATGCCAGACAGAATTGTACAGGTCGGTACAGCCAGACATGATCTCCTCCTATCCGGAAACTAAAACCCGCTGCTGCAAGCCCCGAGACAAGGTTGCCTTTTTTGCCTGCAATGAGTGGCTTGTGGTGCATTGTTTGCCTATTTATCGCCGCACCGGGAGAAGCGCACTGGGAACTGTGTCATTGTGGCACGGTGCTTTGCGGTCAACCCCGAAACGCCGGTTCCACCTTCCCGTGCAACAAATATCGAGGCGGAACTGGCGGACGGCGGGTCGTCGGCAACACGATTTCGATTGTTCGATTGAGGGCCCGAAATATTGTCAGCCCTTGTAGGGGAGTTTGGTGAGCGGGTGTGTGTGTGTGTGTCGAATAGTGCTCAAAATAGATACAACGACACCGAAACTAGCGTTGCCGCCCTCTCGAGCCGTATCGCTCTCCGATAAGAAGATGGACATGCCCGACCTAGCCTTGACATGATTTATGGTTTTTTTGGAATGGTTTTCTCGTCTCGGCCGGTCCCGTGCGTCTGGAGCAAGTCATGTCCGTGGCATGCTGCTGCTACGTTACCGTGGCCACGAAGCCATATCAATCAATGCTAATGTGATACAGGAATTATTCAACGTACGTAAGTATCTGTTCCATTAGTGCCCATTATCGGGCGTCCATTTTGCACCGGATCGATGGCGATGGTTAAGCGCATATCGCCATAACGATGACGAACGATCGGAAGCCGGCCAATTTTGTATCGATACGATGGCAACCGGATAGGTGGAAGGAGTAGTTTTCGATCAGAGTTTGATGCGAAATTTGTCCGCAATAGCGAAATCGAGAAGTGAGCTCGAAAAAAAATGTACTCTTTTCTTCGAAACACCCAGTCTGTTTTGACCTAACCTTCTTTGTTATTTGGTTATTTGGTTATTTGGTTTATTATTTGGTCTTTTGTGTGTCTGTGAATTGTCATACTTGTTTATTGTTTTTTTTTTTCGTTGGTTTGTTTATTGTTGTTATTTCACTTCTACCATGTTGTTTTGGTTATGTCAGAACTAGTGAAGCATTTCTCTGATTCGTCCGACGTTTGGTTAGCGTCACTGCTCCGTCGGATGCGTCTCCCACGCATAAGTGTGTCAAATTTCTGCGTGTTATTTACCAGACACTTGTCGTACAACTAAAACGCACGTCCAATGAGTTCTCTCTACTCCATTCAAAAGTGCAAACCACATGCAAAAAACGATCCGACGGATCAGTGACGTTATTAGAGATTTTCCCTTTTCTCCAACTTTTGGAGGTTTTTGAGCCTTCTCCCATCCCCAAACGCCAGAATCAGCGAAATATTGCTTTTACTCGTTCTGATTAACCCATGGATGAAGTTAGAATTCTATATTATTTTCGTTTATAAATTTTACGATTTTTTTTATTTCGTTTGTTTTGTCCGTTTTCTATCGTTCTTTGAATTTGTCAAACGATATCTCCTTTCTGTTGTGTTCATATTTCTTGCAGTAGAACATCACATGTCTTCCCTCGTTCGGGGAGTCACACACCGAACATTGTCCATTTTGTTCTATTTTCATTTTTGCAAGCCAAAATGAAGATAGATCGTGCCTGGTTTGTATTCTATTTGTTATTTTTATTCCTTTTGTGATGAGTTTTGGCATGTTTTTCTCCCATTCTTTTTTTTTTCGAATTTTGGAAAAAAAATCGTGGAGTTTCCTTCCTTTCTTTGGAATTTTGGAAAAAAATCGAGGAGTTTCCTACCTTTCTTTTGGCATTCTGTTTCGTACCAATTTTCTGTTTCTATGTCCATCTTATTGTTAAATTCCATCTAGACATAAGTGATTCTTATATTATTGTCAATTATTTCATTGGAAGTTGTTCCTTGTTTTGCCATCTTATCAGCTATTTCATTTCCATGTATATTCACGTGTGATGGTATCCAGTTGATTTCTGCATTTATTTTGTATCCTGTGTTTATTATGTCGTATATTATATAGTCTATGGGATCATCATATTTTGCGTTATTTAGGATCTTTGCGCATCTTGATAAACTGTCCGTGAATATTTTGGGGTTTTCAATTCCTAATTGATCTGCCATTTTTAGTCCTTGTTGTATTGCGATTAGTTCTACTGTAGTGATTTGTTCTTTAAACTGTAGCTATAATACCATCATTTTTTTCCATTTTGAATGTAAATTCCAATGCCTGCTTTACCGTTTGCTGCCATCTGTATATATGGACGGGCCAACTTTAATTTTATAATTTTAATAGTCAGGCTAATATAATTTTAAAATTCAGGATAGATAATTCATCTTAAAATCTTGTACTTTACCCTAGAAAATCTTATTACTCGCTCGCATTTTACTTTAACTCTTGTTTAAGGCTTGTTGTTTAGAAAACAAGCCTAAACAAAGATCTAACCTTTGACCCCTTAAAGTTTCATCAGTTCTCTCCAACTCAAACTACCATCATCCAAAATGTCATCATATTTTCAATATTTCAGAGGATAAAACATTTTTTCCATGCAATCTAAAATCGTCTACTCAATTGTCAACCCAAAAATAATATTAATTAAACCCGAAATGGCCAATGAGAAAATAAACTAATTAAAATATTAAAACAACTTTCAAATTTCCAAAACTACGACGTTAAGTTTCGTTGCCCATTATCTGCCCACTGCGTTTTATTAAATGAATAGAACTTAAAGACACAATTTCCCGAACACCTGCAGCACATCCTCCTCCTCCTCCTGCTACGGCACTCGCAGCACGATTTTCTTCTTCTCAAACAGCAAACAATTATTTCACCTCCTTGCGCGACTCAAACCGTGACGGTGTTATTTGCAAAGTGGCCATAATTTTTCATTAACTTCACTCGCTATCGCTTCGACGGAGTAAAAATCTGTTCAAACAGAACTTTTCCCTCCAAACGGTGCCAAGAGAGCGTGTGGTTGGATCACCCGAAAAAGATATCCAAAAGCAGGCGTGTTGTCGTCTCTCCGGTGCTTTGTTGGGTAAAGCTTTCTGTTTTAAGCTTTCCCCCTAGCCAGCCAGCCCGAGTTTCTTGCTACCATTGTTGTTGGAAAGCAGCAGGATGCCAGGATGTGTGCTAATTACGTTTCGTGTACACCGTGACTGCGAATGGTGGACTGCCTGGATCGAAGGTGTCCTCTGTACCCAGCGGGAACTTTTCTGCTGCCTGTTAGCTTCTTCCACACGGGAGCATAGCGTAAATTAACTGCATTAAACTTCAACTACGCTGGAAGCGCATAAATTTAATTACACTTCTATTACAGTTTGCGTTGGGAGGATGTGCGTGGAATAAAAAAAAATCCGCACCCACCGCGGTAATCCCCATAAGTACGGGTGAGGCGAAGAAAGGAAGCCCACGCTGGCAGCGGCTATCGGTGTGTTCGATCTTATCCTTCACCTCTGGTGGCACACGCGGGCGTGCGATAAGACTTCCCACCGGGGGGTTGGATTCCTCTAACGGGTGACTTTTTTTTTTTTGCACACCAACACCATGGAGATCCGTTCGTGCAAACTTCTTCGTCTTCGTTCGCACCAAATCGGTGTGCAAAGGTGTGTGCCGCACCGAAGGACGACACATTCCCCAACACCAGCCAACAACAACACGCCGTTATTTGCCTTTGCGGCTGACATGAAAGTGGGCAACGCAATTTCGTCCCGCGGTTCCCCGGGTTACCATATTTTATCGTTATTAATTTCGCCTTGAACCACCAGCATGTGCTCGTAGTGCCTTCGGGCGCTGTATCGGTCGTTGTCAGTTCGTTGCCAGGAATCTTGTTTCCTACCCAGTTCTTCGGTCGCTTCGTCCCCACGGAGAGCTTTTATTCGTGGTTGTAAAAATTAAATCGATGTCTTGTGAAGCTTGTTCGCATGATCATATATATTCGATTTTTGACATCGTATCTTTTGCTTTACCTTCTCTCACCGACACACTTCCCTTTTACATGAAATTCGATTGGAATGGAATCGCTTTTTTCCCCCTTCAAAGCAAAGCGTCCCAAAGAAAGCCACCGTCATGAGTGTCTTGCAAAACATCAATCACTTTTGGTGCGAATATTGGCGCGGAACAAAACCGTACACCAAATGTCACGCGTTCCGCCCTTCCCGTCCCAGCGAACCTGGAACAACAAAACTTTGCACGAAAAAAAATACAAACAACAAAATCCCACAGCATCACAGGGAGTGCCATTGCAGCAGTGAAAAGCGACATCGCAAATCTCGCAACGATGATGATGATTTGCAAGTCTTCTTCTGCGGGTGTGTTAAAGCTCACCCTTTGCAACGCGAACTCGAAATGGACGTACGGGCGGACTAGTGACGGCAGGCGGAAGAGACGATTTCTTGTCAACGTTTTCTCCCATTTCGATAGGGGCTTCTCATCGCCAGCAATTGCGGTTGGTAGAAGGTGGCGGTGGTTGTTTAAGTGAAGTTGCCCTTTTCAAGTCAACTTCCCGAAATCGCGCCAACCACTGGGAATCGGTTGAAGTGCTTCTTTCTACCTCACGCTTACGTAACCAGCAGCTGGGCTGAAGAAGCGACACTCGTTTGCACTCGTGCGAGGTGTGACTTAAGGCAAAGGCTTCATCCCCAAAACTAGCCGAAGAAACTTACAGACTTTCCACCACGGGCACGAACCCCGGGCTTGCATCTGGAGGTAACGACGGTTTGAAGTGTTTTTAATTCGTTGACTACTATCCGACGGAGGAGTAATTTTAATTTGTGGACAATTTTTTTTTTTTTTTGAGCGAACACAAAATCGAGCACCGCTTCTTAATAAACCAAACGGGACGCTTTTGGAAGGGTGGATTCTCCCCGGCGAGGCGAGTTTGTTCGAGTACCATTAGCCGCTCCTGCTGCTCGATGGTTGATGGCCGGTGGAAACGTTAGCATGTACGTGACTAATAGACATCACTTCAAAAACTGCATCCTACATACCCAACGTGACAAGTTAAACTTGCGCCTGCATGTCGGGAATGCAAACCACGGACGCTGAAGGGCCGACCACTTCGGGCTGGAAGTGCTTACGGGCGCGCGCGGCAAACTAAATGCAATCGATCGGATGCTCCGGGAGCGAACCGCACGTCCCTCTCCGTGATGGGGTTCTGTCAGGAACGTTGCTCGTTGAGAACGAGACGAGTGCAAGATACACACGGCAAAAGGGAATGCAACAACAACAAAAAATACATCCCCAATCGAAGCTTATAATCCGCACTGTCATCAGTCTGTGACGACGCGTGATTTTTGCCACCGTATTGGAGCGACACCACCAGGACGAGGAATTAAAATATTACCCGCGTGAACGTCACGCTTGATAGATGGAAAGTGTCATCGAGCAGACATATTTGCACATTTTTTATTAAACGAAAACTACACCGTTTTTTTTACCTCGTTGAAGCCATCACCATAATCCACGAATCCTATTAAACTCATGTGTGTGTGTGTGTGTGTGTGTGTGTGTGTGTGTGTGTGTGTGTGTGTGTGTGTGTGTGTGTGTGTGTGTGTGTGTGTGTGTGTGTGTGTTTCGTGTTTACGGCCGGACGAGCGTTTTCCACACTTTTATTCCGCGCAGCGTAAACCAATTAGCCACCGGGATTTGGCGGTGGGAAAAAGAATTATTTTTGAAATATGTGCCACAGAAGTGATTGGTTATGCATGCAGGCACATTTTTTTTTTTTTTTTTGATTGAACGTTGCACGTTTACGTTAAGCTACGCCATTAATCGCTGTGCATTGATGTATATTCGGTGTCGAATTAAATTTGTTTGAACAGATATCGATATTTTTTCTATTAAACACGCGCATTTCAGCTAACGGTTTTAATGTCATGTACATAAAGCTTTCAATTTAATAATTATGCATGCCCAAGTTAGTTCCAATTATCACCTTTGCTCTGTCTCTGTCTCTCTCTTTGTTTCACTTTTCCACCATCAATTGCTGAAATTGATTTTCAACGTGTACAAATCGATCAGACGATTGCATACCTTCAGGGGCTTTTAGCATCCGCGTGTGTGACCAACGCGCTTGCTCATATTAACACAAGCAACGCAACGCTCCCAGGTGAGGAAAAAAATGCATCCAAAGTAGCGAACGGTTGCAACACGACGACCGACGTGAACGTGAGTGGCAACATAGTAAATACACAGTAAAAAAAAAAGAACCAACTAGGCCAACACCTAGACACTCTCGACTTGCATCACACATAAAGCCTCTAAATGCCACGTTCTCTGTCGTCGGTCGTGGCGTCGGGTAATTGAATTGCATTTCCACTCCGCAACCGGTGCGGGAACAAACAGAGCGAGCTTCCGCAGCTTCCGTTCGCCATCGGGGATTTCGCTTCCGGCAGGCGGGCCCGACACGGTGTTGACAGTATGGCGCCGTACTGCAAGAGCCAGAAAGGATGGCTGGATGAAAGTATACTTTTACTTTTAGTGCCCTCTTGCATTCTGGCGATATTTTTTAAACCAATTCTTTCGTGCGTTGAGCATGGAAGCGTCGCCACTGTTCGCTTTGTTCGCGCAAGGCTGTGTCCATCCGAATCACGAAAAACCCCGGTGCTTGTGGAATGGAACCCTAACCTCTGACCGTCAAGACATTGATTTAATTAACTTATCCGACACTCGTTTCTCTACTCCTTCGTGCTGTGCTGGAGGTTAACTTCATACCCATTTTAATTCCGTACCATGCCTTTGTGATAAAGCTACTACGCTTTCGGAACGCACTAGAGGTGAACACCTTCGGTGGTCACGTTCGGCAATCAATCTCGCAGTAAATTAGCGTAAACTTGCAACGGCTCATCGAACTTTATCAGAATTCGGTCGTGAATTCGGCGATGCTCGGGCGTGACGGGCGTGTGTGTGTGTGTAGTAGCTTTCATGCAAATGAGGTGAAACCAATTTTGCAGACTTCTGCAGTCGAAGCAGGCGATGGGCAACAGGCAACATCTTTCGCAATTCGTTCTGCGCCAGTGTTGGGGGTTCGGGCCACCTACGGTGCCACTGCAGACGATGACCGGCAATTGAATTAGTCTAATCTGGTACGCCACACGTATCGTCGTCGCGGACTCGCTAGACTGCAGCTGTGAATTGGAAGTCCCTTAGATTAAACGCAATCCTCCGAGGAGCTATTAGCATTATCTACTCCACCGCCTGCTGGGCGGCAGTACGAGATGAAGCGCGTGGGAAAGATTTACTCCCATGAAGAGTGACATATCCTCGCAGCGATCGTGGTGCGTAGGGGGGATTCAGCAGCGAATGCGGTTGCGACCACCAGTTCATCGAGCATCGACACGGACCACCCTTAAAGGGTGGGGTGGGAGGGCGTTAGCATAGCAATCCATTTCTTCATACGCTCCACACGAAAACCGACCGCATACAGCTCCACCGATATGGTCGATCCTTCGCGGACGTCGTGCTTGAATGAAAACCAGACGATTTAAGGCAATTAATAACATCCATCCTATCCCGGCCGTGTCCCGGGGTATAAGGGCTGAGTCGTTTGTGTAAAAATTAATTAACATGTCCCTTCATTAATTAATGCAAACGAACGATTGCTACGCCGTTGGGATCGTTATGGGAACCGTAAAGAGCAGCGGTCGAGACAGAGAGCCAAGTTTTAATTAATTTTAACACACAATGATGTGCTGCTGAACGATCGACTGTTATTTGTTTATGAGCGGTGATGAAGATCTATAAAAGAAAGTCGAGACAATCGCGGTCAAACGCTTCAAATTGGCAATGTAATAGAGAAAAGTTTACAGTTTGATGATTTCACAATTAAACCCAAACCTACGTAAGCCTTTTAGCGTACTAGAAAAATAATTTAAACATAACTAAAATAAAGACTATCTCATTTACTCAACTAAATTCAAATAAAATTAAACGATTGAGGATTTCTCGTTAAGGTGAAAGGATTTTATCTTCCATTTCTCTTAACCAGCTTCTAAAGCCATACGGATTATTCTCCCCCCTAACTGGGTGGTGAAAAGTTGCCCTGCAAATTAAGATATGTTGGGGGTACGTGCGTTGATTATGAACCCGATCAACCGCCACCGGTAAAGAAAATGACGCAGCACGAACCAAGATGCTGCTTCGCGGGGATGATGGATGAAAATCGTTCATCATGTGAAAGCAATCCACACGGTGAAGACCACCGAACGGATCCCCGGAAGCATAAGGGAACCAGTCAGGAGCCGCAGCCGCAGTTCGGAGCAAAAAGGCAGAAAATGCACCGAAGGCAAACCTTAAAAAGCTTTAAAATTACTTCCGAGTTTGAGGGCGAGCAAAAACAAAAACAGCTCCTCCAAGGACGACGGTCAGGTTTCTCTTCATCATCAACTCAAAATGGTGATGTAAAAGCACAAAGAAAGGATGTGTTTTTCCTAGCACCGAGGGGAACTTGCGATGCTCGTGGGGAGCAACAATTTGCGGTTGATGCGGTTTAAAGCATCGCCCGCGACAGGAGGAAGCCCGTGTGATCATCCTGAGCCCTGCCGTGTGCGTTGCGAAAGCATTCCGGTAGTACTCAGGAACGGAGCCATCCCGGGATAACCCAGATGGTAGTTGAGTGTGTGTGTGTGTAAGTGTGTTTTTTTATTGTTACTGTTGTCGCTTCTAACGGTGTTGCAGAAAGTGTAACCCTTACCGGACTTCGGCATCATTTGTCCGCGAAAGGACGACGAGTTTGTCCTAGTTTCAGTTGATTAATCATTTCATTTCTCACCGTCCGTCGCAGGACCTGGTGGACGATAAACAATAACCATACGCCCGAACAGGGGCGAGGATAAAGGATAGATAAACCCGACCAGTTTGCGCGCACGAAGCGATGAGAGCATGGTTTTGATGTTGATCCTCTTCGTTGCAGCGAAATGATGCAAAACGAATGTTTTTCTTTCCCGTTCCCGACTGGCGAGTGGGAACGGCAGGCTGTGTGATAAGTGGGTGGGTAGGGCCTGTCTAGTAGGACGCAGAACGCAAAGCGTTTGCAAATATTAAAGCTTACAGCTTAAAGAGTGTTGCAACCGTTTTCCTCGATAAACTCACTCAACTTTTTCACGACTGACGACCATAGCTAGTGATGTGTTTTTGACACGCGCTTCTCTTAGTTTCAATAATAATTCTAAAGAGTACGTAACACTCGATGGTTTTGTCATTAGCTTTAAGTTGGTGCAATTTAAAGAGTCACTCTTCAAATCGATTTCAACCTGTTGTGGCTCAACAAAAAATAACCGACACCGTTTAAAGGGTCAACTAGTGTTCCAAAACAACCCACATCACACACAAAAATTAATCCTTCATCATGCACTCACCTTTATGAATTATAAAATATCGTCGAACAACATTTCCACCTGAACGATGAGGGAACATTGACAAAGCCCAGCAACTAAAAGCCAGTTTCCGATAGAATTGGCAACGCGGTTTCAAATCCGTTGCTTTGAAAAGGTTTTCTTCTCCTAAGTGACATGTTACTGACGAGGGTCGGTTTCGTTCTGGATAGATAGCAAAGGTGTCGGCAAAGCGTTGAAAGAACGTACTTTATCTAATCAGAACGATCGACCCGCACCGTATTCTGCGCAAAAGTAAACAAGAACGATGTGCAGGGGAAGCAAATGGCGTTTTGAATAGCGTTCGAAGAATTCGCAGCTTATCAAATGCGTTTCAGGCATCGTTAATGAAAGTATTTTGCCCGAAATGGTTTTTTGCGTGGGGGAAAAGTAATAAAATATTAACAGTGTGCCCGAGTTAATGTGATTGTTTAAGTAGGCCATGAAAAGAAAATATCAATACGTTTAATAGTTTTATAAAAACAAGCAGTTGGTTGATCTTTGGCTCTTTAAATTTTAGCGGTACAAAATGTTCATTAATAAAAAATCAACAAGGACCGTTTTCAGCCTTGAACATTATCGGTGCTCGACCATCGCGAAATTCCGACTCAAAAATTCTCAACCATAATGTTTTCTGCAAACCTTCTCTTTGACGTGTCATCGAGATTGAGCTTCATCGCTGACTCTTATCGGAAGGGTATATCGTTATCAGACAAACATACTTCCCGTGGAAGACCAACCACGAAGAAAGTGACAGTAGTTTCGGGTATTACCAGTGCCAGTTGAGCTGCAGCAGCTGCTGCTGCTAGTCGTTACAGTTCCCGAGTGCTAAAACTTTCTAACATTCCAACATTCCGGACCATGAAAAAAGATGCCAATGTGTGGCCAAAACCACCCCATGTGCGGAGAAGCAACCACGAGCGTATTATTTAGTACACAACGATACTCATCACGCACGTTTGCTCTTCTTCTTTTTCTTCTTTCCATCCCCCAGATGGCACACCTCCAGCGGCACCGGTTGGAGTCAGTGAGTGACCACAGTGGACCGTCCAGCTCGTCGAGCAAGTCGGACACGTCGGATGGTTCGGCCTCGGAGATATGCGAGGTAATGCAGGATTGGTCGCTGGACGGTAGTGACCCTCAGTCACATCCGATGCAGCTGCACCATCAGCATCAGCTTCTCCATCATCAGCATCACAACAGCAACGACAACAACCACCACCACCACCACCACAACCACCATCATCATCTTCATCATCAGCACCATCACAACCATCGTTCCACCCACGTACTTTCGACTCACGAACATCTCGAACATCAGCAGCAACATCAGCAGCAGCAGCAGCAGCATCTCGGTGGACTGATCTCGCCGAACTCGAGCTACACACAGGAGGACGTGGACGACCAGGACGACGATCTGGAGTACAGCAAGCACGACCTCATCAGCCTGGACAACGGCATCATCACGGACTACGAGCGGGCCCAGGTCGAGAGCTTCTTCAGTGGGCTCGGCACAGAGGTGAGTTTCTGGTGTTGAAACATCAATTACGGATCGGGTAGATGATGTCCACCCATACGCACTTGACAGCGAACCTTACCCCGGAATGGGCCGGAACATGCGTGAAGTGCATTTCGAGGAATCGATTGATTCTTGGTTTCATTGATGTCTCCGTAAGCTTGCCGCTGGGATATTTCTTTGAATCAGTAATCCCTTTTTGTGGAGCTAAGATAAGATGAGAACAGTTCTTGAACCGTGTGAAGTGTTTTGCTAGCAAGTCATGCAAGCGAAGTAATCGTACTCTCTATCCTGTACATTGCGAAGGAAATTAACGGAGTGTTGTCGTGAGTTGTTTACTACTTGCGGCTTTATAGGATTACTCCACGGAAGTATTGCTAGCGGTGCGTCACCTGAGATTTGATAAAATACATTTCCTTTCTGTTGTCACTCCAACGATGGGTCGCCGGAAAAAAAACAAACGTGTATGCTTATCGCTCGGGCCGGAAGGTAAAGAGAGTGTCAACAAACAATTATTATTGCCGCCTCAGGCATTGTGACTCACGAGAGCACCCAGTGGGGAACCTCAAACCGCAACCGGGCCGCAATGTGCGTTCAGGTTCAATTTTCTCAGCCGCCAACTAAATTAGTGACAATTATTATTGCCACATCGTGAGTCAGTGTCGGAGTTGTTGTTTCGTTGCTGAATCCGGGTCGAGTGCGGCCGGGCGGGGGACGGGGACTTCGCGGAAGAATCGCTGCATGTCACCTACAAACAAAGCAACGCATCAGTTAACCTCTCTCGCATTTGGACTTTGTTGCCCCGTACAGCCCTTAATGTCTGGAGTGTGTCACGAACGTCACGAACCAATGCCCGGCACGCCTAATGCGAGAATGAAAGCTTCGGGCGAATAATCACGATCGAATGACAGTCGCAAGTTTCGAGAAACTATATCCCGGGGAACGAAAATCTAAGCCACACGCTCGAACTTCTGTGACGCACGCAAAGTCATGGGTAACGTGATTTCCCGAAAACAAAACACGCACCACCCGATGATGATGAAACTCTGGGAAGCTTCAAGGGGAAACGTGATGTGCACGTTACCGTTTCGACGATCTCAGCAGCCGAGAAAGCCGTAGCAGTCAGCAAAAACTTCGTGCAATATTCCCCAAGCGGCGCGGGATGTCTTCTCTGCCATTTTAGCTGTCGTTTTTTTTTCCTTCCCCAAATTCGAACGCCTTTGCTATTGTTGTTGTGTGAAGAAGGATGCCCTTTTGCAGCGTACGGAGCTGGGTAGTGGGTGGATGGGAGGGGATTGGGGGTTTACTTTAATGCGAAATATGTTTATACTTTTTTATGACTGTTACTCCGTCCGCGCAACGAGTGTGGAAAGGAGCAAAAAGTGAGAAAAAGAAGGACACAGTGCAAACACCCACCCGACAGGAAAGTGAACCGAGGACCTCGAGCTTTCGTTCCGAAATGGGAACTACTTGCAGAAAGAAACGAAAAAAAACACGCAAACACCACAAACACGGCCACAGACGGAGGACAAACAGACTCCGGGGTGGAGAATCCTACCGGCAGATGGGCCAAACAGTACGGGGCAAACAAAGCAGAAGATGATTTTGCATCTTAAATCGAAAAGTTATCATCCGTTAATGATGATTTGTGACTTTGGCAGCGCCCTTTTACTCGCAGCTGGCGCGTTGTTTTGCGTGTGTGTTTTTTGTGATTTTTTTTTTTTTGCGCATAAGGCTCATTTTAACGATCAATAGCGTTTGGTTGGGGGCATGGTGCATTAAAACGGTTCCGTCATTAAAGGAACCTGAAGAGGGCACCGCGGGGGCTCCGATAGCCCCGCAACCGATATGATCATTCACATCCTGATTGCTGTGCGGGAGCTGAGATTTACGACTCATTCCCGGACTGCCAGCCGGGACACCCGGGATCGAGGTTGGCTCTGAAGAATGCGACACTGATTTCACAGCCACAACTCTCCGGGGAACCAATCAAGCGTTTGTTCCCCCCGAAAAGCACTGCGTTGGATTAAAGCAAGGTGCATTATGCTATTGCAACCGTTTGCTGGAAAACGAACAAAGGTTTGCGGCGATTTTTAAACGATCCAATTCCATGAAAAGAGCGCTCTCCGTTATTGGCAAACCAAATTAACTCCCCAGTTATTGTTTTAATTGCATCGTTTATCAAAAGTCTCGTTGGGGGGAAACAGTTCGTACAAAACGCTCTAAATCGTCTCGAGACCGCGGAATTACGCGCTCGGTTCACATCTCCGTTCCCGACCGGTCCTATTAATTGATCACCATTAGGGAGAAAAACAAACAGTGGTGAAGTAAAAAAGATGTGGCCTAAAACCAACCCCAAAGAACCATAGTAACTTTCGTCGCATCTCTTTCTCTGGGTAGGTGTTTTTTTTTTGCTTTGCTTTGCGTTGAACAACTCCCGTAATGTTTCCCAAAAGAGCTATCGTGCGGTGGGTGGTATGTTTGGAAAATTACCCTCCCCAACGTGCTTGCGCCACCGCAATCAACACGTAATTCATCCTCACTGCCATTCGCATTGTCTCCATTAAAAGTCTAAAACACACGAAAGTGCCGAGCGAAACGAAACCAAAAACAGCAGCAAAATGCCATTTAGGGCAACGCGTACGAAGCAACCCAAAAGTGTACCTTATTAGCATCGAAAAGCCACTAAACTGTTCATACGCGAAGGTTAGAATATGTTACTCTCCAATCTGGTGACGGGGGTCGGGTTTTTTTTTATATTATTTTGGGGCACGAGCTACAAATAAAGTACCATAAAAAAGGTCAAAACGGCCAAAGTTTAGCAAACACATTTAGCATAAACTTTTACGCCGGTTCCGTTTCACTGCAGCAGCAGCATGTGCCATCCTTCACCAAGAAGTAAGGATTTTTTCTCTTCTGATGGTATGCCAGTAGGAACCTCATTGGCATACCTCTCCATCAGCATGGTTGAACTGTTCCAATCATTCTGAGTTGTGAGTTGGCAGGATGGAAAAGAAGTTGCTGAAAAAAGGAGATAGAAACGCACTTTGTATAAACTTGCAAAACGGCATGTAATAACGCAAGAATCTAGAGCGGAAACCTTACCCGGAAGTCCATGGACGGGAATGGCATGAGGAGCTCCCTTGTCCACTATTAACATATGTTGCGCCGAACGGGTAGCTCTTTCTCGATCTGAATTGCAAATAAAGTCCTCGCTGCTCTTTTCTTTGCTTAAATTTCTCCTGGAGTGGAGCTGCTATTATGAAAAATGAGCAAACTGTCTCAAGATGTCGCAAGAAGACACTTTGTCCACACAAGCGGAACCAAACTTGCCATCATGAAAGAGTAATAATTTGCAAACATTTTACGCCCTTTGACGTACACTACTGATGGTTCTAACTATTTTGGTTGAAAATCGTCTCTTTCTCTCTCTCTCTCTCTCCCTAACCGTGAAGGTTTACGTTAGCTCTTCGTTGGCCAATCTGTACGAGCGTGTCGGCAAGGAGGACTGGCGTCTGGTGTTTACCGGCATACCGGTGCTGTTGCACGACAAGGGAAGCACCCGGTCCCGCTGCACACCGCGCGTTTCGTTCGTGCTAGCCGAGCGTGGTACGTGCTTCGCCCTCTGGAAGGATACCATCGACAACCTGTCCGACTACAAGGTGGCTGCGGCTGCCTTCCACACGATGTGTCTATCAGCAGGTAAGTTTGTGCGCGTATCCATCACTCGTCCAGGCACATTCTCATCCAACCGCCGGGTGTACATTTCCCCCGCTCTCTTTTTGCAGATCATCGGAAGGTGATTGGGTTCAGCTTCGACTCGAACCAGGCCGCCCGGGAGATGTGGGTGCGGGTGGAGGAGCTGACGAGCAATCCGGAAAACATCGCCTTGTCCGCACCGGGCCGAAAGCGGAAGACGCAGAAGCGTGCCAAACCGATCGTGCTACCACCGAAGTCGCAAATCTCGCAACCGTGCCAGTTCAACCACGTTACGAGCGTAACGACCGGCGACACACAGCGTTACTTCAGCTTGCAGGCATTCGTTTCGGCACCGGTCAAACACCGCAGTCCTTAGAGTGGGAGGCGACAATGATGATCCTGATGATCCATGACACGAACGCCGACTTGAACGGGGCTAGAAGAGACAGCAGCAGAATGCCACCGAAGCATAAGAAACGAGAGAGTTTATTTTAAAACTCATCCTCCACCTCAAGTCCGCAATAGTTTTGTTTGTTTGTAACTGTAATGATGGAGAGTGCAATCAAGAATGTAGGTTCTCTTATAGGCATACACAATCGATCGTTGTGTACCGATTGTACCGCGTTCAAACACATCTCGATGGGTAGCGTATGTAAGAGGCAAGAATTAAGACACAAAAACAAACAGTCATATGCAGGAACAAGCATCTTTTTAGAATCCACACAGTAGCAGCTTTTCCCTCAAAGGAGCATTCGAGTTAGTCGACTCAACTACGATCAATGGTTTTATCTATGCTAGAGTTAAGATAAATATTTCTCCATTCAAACACACATCCTCAGAGTCGCGCGAAGATCGCGCACTGGAGCGCACCAATGCACAGTGTGCTCAAGGACTTAGACTGCAGTGCCACATTTTGTAGACGCTTAAGAGGTTAGGTTTAAGGTACGGCGACGAGTAGGAACGGAAGCGGCTAGATGCGTGACGAGAAGGTACATCATTTAACCATATTTAACTGTGTGAATGTGGGCCGGATTGGATTAAATGTATGTCTGTGATAAAGGAACATTAGAGAAAAAGCACGTGAAACAGAGCTGTACGATGTGAACATACAAACAAAAAAAAAAGTGCTGTCTGGTACGAGTGACCATCGGAGCACGAGCCGTAACGTGTGAAAAACGTAAATGACAAAATGTAAGGTGTTTGCAGGAAGGGAAGTAGATGCAAGCTCTTGATTTTTGACGTTTTCATATATACGAACACTACCTAAAACTATATCTAGAATTGGATCGCACTCTTGCCCCATCCCAACTACATTCATTCGAGCGCACCGGAACCGGATGCAACCGATTTCTTGGGTTTGGTATTTCCGTACACATTCGCTAAACGAGTTGCGTTTTGCAAACACCTAGTGTTTAATCGATGTAGTGTTTAGCAAAAGGGCAATACCTTTCCAAATATCACGTGTACAGCAGCGCAAAGAGCAGAACAACGTTAAACTTGGACGATGATGGGTCAGGATGATGAGGGCGTTGTATGGATAAACATATTCGGTAGGATGCTAGATAAGTCGCATGGCTCCGTTTGCTGTAAATATTTGCAATGAATCTTATGTCTAGTTTGAAAAATAAACTTCCATTTTATCAAGCCGTTGTGTATGGATTGCAAATTATATTTATCCGAAAAAAAAACATAAATAGTAACAGCTTACAAACGTTTGAAAATATATCATATTTTAAAAAGTGATAATGTTTAAAATATGACCACGCGTGTTTTTCATCAATGTAACGCCGAAACTTGGATGCAAGTCCGCGTCGCAATGTACAGCGCCATCTCTTAGATTTATATTGAACTAAATGGATGGGTTACAGTCGCACGGTGGGTGAAAATGCATGAATATTGGGTAAAAGACAGATATGAGACCGTACAACTTGTACGGACAGGTCGCATGCACACACACAGCTTGTGTGAGATTTGTGTGTGTGTGTTAAACGTAACGGTAATAGTGTTTAAATTTAAAGTGAGCGTTACCCGTTAGCGTTAGCCGTTGTAGTGGCGGTCTCGGAATAGGTTTAGCAGTAATTTAGAGTTCCTAGTTCTTGAAATAGGAGCACAACAAATGTGTCATAGAACATCAATAATTCATTCTAAAATGAAAAGTCAAAACTCGGTTATGATTTTTGAAGAAACAAACAATAAGCGATCCAAATTGCTTTTGGTAGTACTGTATAATGTTCGCATATATCATATAAATAGATACATTTTTGTTACAACCTTGAGGCTAATTCATTTAACATACGATAGCCATCACTATACTATACTTATAGTAAAATTGGAGGATATCAGTCACACAAAAATTTATACAATATTACGGGTCTATAACAAGAAAAAAAACACATAACACCATCTAACTCACAAACGAGTATGATATTTGCGTTCCACATTCCGATCCATCACTTACTAACCGAGCACAGTTGGCGCAAAAAAAGCTGCACTCTTCACCATTAGGGAGCAGCATTGCGAGGACGAAGGAACAGACTTCGGCTGCAGATCAATCGGGAACGCGCAACGGGCAGGCGGCACACGCACAGGTGCAACTTTCAGTTTTTATTTCCACTCATTCCGGCGGGTGTGGATCGTTTGTGGGCGACGAGCGCGATGGTGAGAGAATGAAAGCGAAATTTTCACGCCACCTTCCCTTTAAGAGAGTGACATCACTGCCTTATCGGTGCGGTCTATTCATCAATCTGTCATCGATCGATCGATTCCTATCCTTCTCCACCGGGAAAACGAAAGAGCTAGAGAGATAGAGAGGGAGGTGGGGGGTGGGGGGGGGTGAAAGAAAGACAGTAAGGGAGGACAAAAACAAACACGTCCCATAGTGCTCCGGCAACGAGGCGGGCGTACCAATGCATACACGATCGGAAGTTAGTTGTCCAGACGGCGTTGACGGTTGGAAAATCTAGAAAAGAAACAGACAACAACTAAGCGCAGTGAGAAAAAAAAAACGCCATCCAGTGGAAGGTTGCACGCACGAGCCCGGGTGGCAGAAGTTATCACCGGCGGTCGGGTGACAGCCCCTAGATGGTGGAGCCGGTTGGGACTCGGGTTCGCTTAGATCATGCATCCCAACGGTCGCTCCGCTGCCTGGCGTTGGACAATTTTACGTAAGGTGCCCGCCCCAAGCGACCGTGCCGGAATGGCGGGAAAACACCCACTTTTCCAAATTCCAAGAACTACTGCACCGCAACCGCACCGTGGTGTACGCGGTGGGCAACTGAAATCGGGAGTCGGTCAGCCACCAACTGACCATAAAGGGCGCACTGGGCAACCGTGGTTTGGTTTAGGTTCGTGCGATATGATGTTTCGAGACGGAGCGAACGAACCGAGCTCGCGGGCTCGTCAGCATCCGGTCAATGACTTTTCGATGCACCTGACTTGTGTGCGCATGTGTTCGTAGGAAAGTTTAGCTAGCACGACCCCTATAAGGAACGGCCAATGTGTGCAATTAATTTACACCACCTACTAAACGGGGATCCTATCGCCGGAGCGGCGATAAGGATGGAAGTAATCTGGGCGCAATGTTTTTGTGCACGCTTTTCTTCTCGGAGCGATTCAGGTTCGTGTGCCATTTTATTTAATTATTAGTCTTTTGCATTTGTACAATAATAATAACAATTTATTATAGACATGTTAGACAATTTTAGACAGGCAAATAATTTATTATGAATTCCGTCATTTTTGACACGCACCTTCATGCCAACACCTACCCTCACTTCATCCCAGAAGGTCAGAGAGTTCATCAACGCTCGAGCTCTTCTCCTTATCTTGACGAAATCGATGATCGTTGATGCTGATACCGATTCCGTCTACTTCGCCACGCACGCGATGTGAATCACCGCGTACAGTTGCGCGTTGCTAAAACAAATCCTCAATCAGACTAAACTCAGCGGCATATGCTTCTCTTATTTACATCCAGGCAAATGACAACCGCTCGCTCCACACACAGCGCATTGCTCCACCCAAATCGCCATGACAAGCGCCATCTGCAGGCACGAAATGTGACGCCGTCTATTGAATTAAGCAGAATTTAGCCCGCCATCAATTGACCGGCACAAACTCTCGTACACGTGATGCTGATGCGAATGGTGATGGTGATGATGAAGCCGTTCCAATTATATATCACCGCCGATAACGGTGCACCCGCACGAGCGTACGTACCCTTTTGTGTATGGTGTGTGACCCGTGGGAGACGTTTCGCGCACCGAGCGCCAGAAATAGCTCCGGAATCCACAAGTCCGTCCCACAACGCGCCCTCTGCTCGCCGATCGATCAACGAAATGGGCAGGGGCGGTTCGATCCGGCCTGAAGTGGCTAAAACCCGGTCGTCCGGCAGGGCTGGCTGGTCTGGCCGCTCATGCATTCATTCATGGATGATGGGGGGGGAAAAAATTTATTGGCGCCTGACCTTTTTCGGGCTGCCCATTGGAAATGGGACTCGCAGCGTCGAGGGGCTATTGTCGTGGTTGAGAATTGGCACATATGTGTTCTACTGTGCCATACACGAGGCGCCACGATGCCAAACTTCTGTTGTTGGAATATGCGTTATTCTTGGTCTAATAGACCGCATTGCGAAGTGCGAGCGCATTACTATCGGATGTGAAGATTTGCCTCAGTTCATTAGCACTTACGAACTGCAATCTGAGTTGAATTCGTTTGTGCGATGGGGTATATGAACCTGCAATGCATTAAAAACAAGTTTATTAAAGACTATAAATCTAATTTATCGTATCATACCATTTATTTATGTCAGTCTACCAAATAGGTTAAACTAACAGAAACTTAAAATAATAGCGATACAGAAGTATAAACAAGAAACACAAGAAAACAAGACAAATTAAATAAATAAATAAATAAATAAATAAGACTAAGGACTAGAATAATCTTATAAACTATAACGCAACTAACGTGCAGATTGAGAGAGGTTGAGATAGGATACGAGTTAGGAACAAAAGGGAAAAAGAAGAGATCGAAAAGAAGCAAGACAGCGAAATTGTAGTCAAAAAAGGGCGTAATACAAATTAAAGTTACGCATACAAACACTAAACGACTCGTGATACAAGTAAGAAGTACAACGACGTGGTAAGTCTAGGGGAAAACGAGTACGTAAAACACGAGAAAGATCATAGAACGGCATAGAGGATATGAGGCAAGGGCATCAGAATCTTCCAGAATAAGGCCGGTTTTAAAAATAGCCTGAGCAATTCAGCAATTCTAGTGAAACATCGCTGGACATTCTCAAGCCTGGATATCATGGAAGAGGATGAAGGACTCCAGACAGCACAGAAGGAGAATTCACAGAGTGGATTTGCACAGAAACATTATATGCTGCAGGAACTCTATTTGATCATTCTATATGCATATTTGATCTAGTAGTCATAAAAATGGTTTCCAGTATCATTCTAAACTAAAGCAAAGGCAAGAACGAACTAAAACAATGTGATCACACTACGTTATATTTTTGTTATATTTATATTTTACACTACAATTGTCAAAACGCGATCGTTGGGATTGGGATTAGATCCGACCCCATGGAACGTAATCAAGAAATAGAGTTCTATTTCTCTTCTATATTCCAGTTCTATTTCAACTTCTATATTCCATAACAAAATTCACACCACTTACAGAAATCACTTCCGCATCTACACAGACGGTTCTGTTGCTAACATCAAAGTCGGTTGTGGGATAACCTCTAAACTAGAAAACTGCTCCGTAAAACTCCCCGTCCATATATCCATTTTTACAGTAACAACAATAGGAATGATAATAGCTGCGTTTACGAAGAGGGTTTACGGCATGAAAAACCTAACGTCTTCTTTTCAGATAGTGGTAGTGTTCTGCAAACTCTGGAAATCTAGAAATGGATCATGGCTGCTCACAGATTGCATTGGTAACACCATCCAAGGAACCCAATTCCAACTATCTCCCCATATCGATACAATTTTAGCCCCTATCCCCCAAAATGAAACTAAACTTTTACAATTCCTTAGGAATTCAAATTTAGTAAATAAATTATAATTAAACGACACAAGCGGTGAAAGACCCATCGAGGTCAAAACCTCGTTAAACCATCAAAACAATAACATTTACTTCTCTCTAATCATCAAAAAATCACACAGAATCCGAAAATTTGTTCCTCCGTAAACACAATGGTCTGCAATAATCCGCAAACCAGATCAACCAGTGACAGATTCATGAAAATGTGTATACGTTACATTGAAATAAATCCTAAAACCTCGTGTCTCTCACAGCATACACGCCTTAGAAACAAGGTGCTAAAAAACAATCAGCTTCTTGCGCTCGAAACCGCAAACTCAACCCCAACTGGACGACACACTGAAAATAGATTTGATCGTGCACGAAATTGACGTGATTAGAATTGGTGATGCCGGGCTCCGTCCGCAAGCCGCACACACGCTAATCGGTTTGCATTCGTTTTATTGACCCGTCCAGCGTGACGACGGCTCACTGGCGGCGTATCCGCGTGAGCTCGTATGAGTAAGCGTGCGCCACCCATCCGCCGCTTCCTGTTTTATCCACCATTTGGAGAAATTGTACGCCGACGACGCGGTGTTTACTCCGGTGCGCCGTTAGCACCCGCCAGGAGAAGGGACGGACCCTTTTGGCCCGAGGATGCCCAACAAACAATCGGCCCCCATAACGGACCCGCTTCCTCCCTTCCACCCGCCGCGCTTGGGCCGAATGGCGCGGTGTCGACGACTGGCACGTGAGCTATGCACGATCCGATGCCGCCGCGCGGGGAGTTGCGATGAAAGTGAAGAAATAACTCGCGTTGACACTAATGGCAAATGACAAGCGTTCTCCGCGCTCATCCTCCTCGGCCCGTCGCCTCGGCAGGAGGAACAACGCACATGCGCCAACCAGAGGAAGCAAGTATATCACAGTACACATATATATATGCGCAATACGCATCAGTACTATCATCCGCACCCGTACCCACAGTGCTTACGTGCCACTCGGTTCAACCATTTTTTTTGTCGATGAGCACCGCGTACGCGCTTCCGGAACTGACCGCCGGACAGAAAGTATATTAAAGTTCTGCTGCGACGTGCCGGTAATGCATAAAACCGGCATGCCAACCAAAACCGACGCGAAAGAGAAAGTGCTGCCTCCCCCTCCCCGTGTAGAAGGAGTTTCGTTTCGTGTTCAAATTAAACGCTCTCCATTACGCAACTGGAGGACGGTGCGAGTCCCGGAAAGGATGCGACAACCCGTGAAGAACTGGCAAATGAAAGGGAAAACTATGGCCGGGTATGGCGAACGTTTCCGGGATGCCATTTATAACTAGCATTTTTTTTTCGCCTCCGTAAAATAGGTGTTATAACTTTCTAGCGACACCGCAAATGTGATAATATTGTTGCATTAAAAATAGAAACCCCTCCGTCATAAGCAACGTCATCCTTAATAGATTCGAGGGAACGGCTTCTAGAGCGTTCGAACGGTTCATCTCCAAGTCTAAAGGCATGGAAACGCAAGTGAAACCTCGTTTGGAAATGCGCATCGTAAGTTGTGCATCACCTTGAGTTTAAACCGAATAAAAATTAAAACATGAATAGTCCCCCGGCAAACGATCGCTCCAGAATCCGAGCCTTCCATTTGCCTCGGTAATGAACCACCCAAGGACGCAAACCGATGTTTTTGATCTGGGGCGTATTTTGCCTTGCCACCACCACCAGAACAATCACGACTCTCAGTCGGGGGTAAGAACATATGTATTTGTGCGAATTTACTTCATCTTCCACCTTTGCGGTACAATTTCTTATCATGTTCCAACACGATTTCCCCGAGCGCGGGGTTTTCGTTGCCGTTGTTTATAATTCTTAGTTTTAATTTTTTCACTTTACTTCCCGCCTTCATCGACACCTTCGGCGGGCCCTATACACGGGGTTTGTGTCAGATGTGATTGATCCGGCGTGATAATGGGTCGGTCGGCAATTTCTTGGAATTTTTACTACCACCCCGCTGCGGTACTCATTCATTCATGGTCAACACGTACTTTAAATCCGGATCATCCACCCAACGCTGATAATGGGGTGTGCGTGCGCGAGTTTTTGTCAACAGCATCTCGCAAGTGCGCCAACCCTGCCGGAGCAGATGCTCGAACCGAAGCCGAAGAACTCTCAAACGAACTTAAATGACACTAAGAACTATCTCGATCCTACCGAAAGCTCCCGGACGCTTATTAGCTGACTAACCTGGGCATGTGTTCGGTTCTGTGTGCAACATACCAAAGGTTCCTTTACCTTCGCCTGCTCAGCATAGCGACCGGCATAGCTGTTTCGACAGCACGCTGGCAGGGTAGTAGCAATTGTGATTGATGATGATGCCTCTAACCAGCCTCTGGTCAGACAAGTGGCCCGAACGAGTGTCCATTTCGTGCAAGCCAAAACCCCGGGGGGAAGCTTGCGCTTCTCTCTTGCGATGCGCGGCGAGTTTGTCTTCTCTCGCCCTGGGGGAACGTTATCAGTAGTCGTGCGCGTGAGTTCCAGCTCGCGTTTGGTGCGATGTGTAAGTAGGTTCATTGCCAAGAGCAGATCAAATTGGAACGGCAACAACGAACGGCATTCCGTACAAGAAGACCAAACGTCCCGAGAACACTCGTCAGCAGACTTCGTATCAACTCTCGTTACATCTGATGCTCTCATGTTACATCTCGTAGCGTGTATCTCCTCCCAGGAGGAGGTGATCGCGGGATGCTGGTTCCTTACTGGAGACTCTCCGGATCTCCCTGCTCCGACTCAGGACCATCTCACTCTCCCGCCGTCCGAGACCAGCACGCTCAGAACTCGCGAATCGCATCAATTCTCCGGGCTCCCGGGCACACTCGGACCACTACTAGCGGAGCCGCAATCGCACTGCTCATCATTCATGTATGCACCGTCCGCTCCGTTGGAGCACTTGAAACCCACACCGTATCTACCGCCGCACCGGCCGATGGGTGCTGTGGTCACCGCCAGGGCAGGGCACTTACACCAACGCAAGCTATATAAATTCTGATCAACCGACATCTCGCAATTTAGTTGCAGTCTGATATTTCGTACGAGCGATCGGAGTTTCGCCCTGACTACCGAGAACACTCCTTCCGCTGGTGTCTTGCGCTGTGCTTCTGACGGTTTGGCGGCTTGGTGGCTCGTGGTGGAACAGTTGTGTGTGTGTGTGTGCTGCAAAATTCAGTGAGACAAAGCGAGGAAGAAGTTTGCGCCTTGGTCGCTATCAAGGTGCCACTTTGGGACGCGCTTAAATCTGTGCCGCCGTGCGATCAGTGAACCGACACCGCCGTCCTTGCGCCATCTTCTCGCCTTCGTCGGGTGCGTTGTGTGTTTTCGCGTGCGCCTCAGAACGGATGTTCGCTATCGTGTGGGTCTACTGCCTACGACTGAGACCCCCGTGTTCCAGGTGATCGGCAGTGCGAGTGGCAAAAAAAAAACCGGGACGCAAAACAGAACCACACAAAGCGAACGACGACCGTTGGCGACCAGCGCGGTCCAGCGAATCGTCCCTTCTCGCCACCCTCGGCGCGTTCGCAAGGCGTTCGATCACCCCGCAATTGACGCCCATCGACGCTTCCACCAAGTATGCACAGGCTGATAGTGTTGCTGCTGCTGCTGGCACTGCAAATAGCGCGCCACCGTGTGGCCGGAAATGGTACGGTTCCTTCTGCTCTCACTTCTTTACCCTCGAATTGGACCTCACTTGCACGCTACTGCACGATCGGGATGGGGGGTGGAGGGAAGGGGGAAGGTGGGGGGCGGGGTCTGTCGCAAAAGTGGGTGTGTTCGAGAATGTTTTGTCCCCATCCCGGGGGAAACCGTACGCGTCACGATGTCCGGCCCACATCGTCACATGCATGCATTGTACTGCACCGGATTCCGGGTTCAGTTCGGTTAGGCGGAGACGAAGACGAAGTTCAGGAAATGCAGCAACGCGCAAGCATCCATTTATCCAATTGCGCATCGGCTTCTGGCTTCTCGTGCGTGGTGGCATGATGCACTGGACAATTGCTGGTAGAAAACGCGCGCTCGAGCAACAGCACAACCCTTATTCGACCCGTCAAGATCAATCAGTACACGTGCGTACTAAGTAAAGCTTAATCTGTAGGTCCCACCATAAACACAACGTTCGAGCAGGAACTCGAACCTGTCAAGATTTACCCCGCTTGGGACGTCCTTGCTCCAGCCGCTCTCTCCTACACTAGACACAACAGAAGAACCACGTTCTCGAAACAGCTGGTTGCTAAGTGAGAGCGTGAGTGTGCGCGTTTTCCGTACGTCGATGGGGAGGATCCGCCGGCGTGTGTACCGCAGAACAGGGAAACGCGCATGAAACGGCGCGAAATAATCAAATAAAAGTGTAACCGCGCGCGCCGCTACGTCTCCCGGTGTGGTGGTGGTTTGGCGCTTCCGCCCCATTCCAAAAGGGCAGTGACGAAATCGATGACGACGAAGCTACCCACTCGCTCGGGGCAAGGCAGCAGGCAAAGACAAAGTATCAGCATCAGTTTATGCGTATGTGTGTGTGTGTGTGTGTGTGAGTCTGTGAGAATTTGTATTTGTGTGTACCATAGACACTATGCTTCAGTTCAGTCATCCGTCAGCTCGGACGTTTTCACGCAAATCGTGGACGTGGACGGCAACTGTCCCTCCACGCTAAAGGTCAAATGAAAAACAATTTATGTAAAATCGCAATTTCAATGTTTAAACATAACAAAGAAAAGAAAAGTGTGTTCGCGTTGTGTGAGTGTGATAAGCGGGCTGGTGTACGTGACAAACCACGCCGTCAATTAGAGTGGGCCACATTCTTTAAAGTGATCTCGGCGATACTTCTTCAACAAGCGCCAGGGGAGCGGACCGGAGTTCAAGCTACTTGTGAAATTGTTATCCACCCGTACAGGTTCCTTCCCGGCACTACAACATCTCACGGGAGCTAGCACGCCCGTTGCTACACGCCTAACCTACCCATCAGTGCACATGACATATGCCTGCAACAAAGTAACTCCCGTAGTTACTTCGGGTGAATCCACACACTACGCGCGAGACAAAGTGCGCGGGACAGACTGCGGACTTCTGCTGGCTACTACCACCTTCCACCGGCACATTTTTCATCTATTGCTCGTTGAAATCATCGCAACAAAAAAAACGGTTGATAACATCTTGACGCAAACACCTCGCGTCAGTTCGTAAGGATCTAGCAGGCAAACTGGGGCTGTTACTCAAGCAAACTACCCACTTATTCGATTGGGTTTTTTTTTATGAGCGCGCAAACGCTAAACGATCCTCGTATTTACCCGCCCATCTGACCTGCTGATCCTGATACCCGATGCCGATCGGTCGTATCAATGTGTTTTGCTCCTACAGCGCTCTCCTAACGAAGTCCGGCTCGAGGAGGGTGATCTGACTGTAAACACGGTGGGCACGTTTTACGCCCCATCAGCTAGTGCGCTAGTGGGATAGTTTGTTTCACACCATGGGCTTTTCCACCTACGAAGTAGAAAATAAGCATGAGAAACACCATAGGTAATTCCCCCTCCCTCCCTGGGAGATGCTTGCACGTATTCCGCAAGTGGTAGTCGCACTTCTTCGCACATCAGCATGTCCTGCTTCTTTATATCTTCAACGCCTACTGCCCTTCTATCCATCGCTTCTCTCTAGCCTGCCCCGTGCGATCGTTGAACCGCAGTCAGCATTTTAAAGCGCCATTTCAGTTCTATTCCGACAATTTCTCATTACAGCCGTGGAGCGGAACTGCGTCGTGCCGCTGAAGCCGGACTGGTCCTACTCGTCGCCGCTGATTTTCACCCAGAACGGGGTGCTGATCGCACCGGAAAACGATAGCCAAGAGGCGGAGGAGATCACGCTGGCTACCGGCGACGAGGTGGTGCTGTCCTGCTCGCCCAACTACTTCCGGGAGTTTTCCTCCGAGAAGGTCCTGTGGGCCAGATGCAAGAAAGATAAAACGTTCGGTAAGTATGTGGGTTCGGATGCTGGAACGGAACTAAGTACTTACCGAAGTACTGCTTGCCGATTTCTCGCTCCAGTCGTGAACGGGATGGACAAAAACTTCGTCTCGGCTTTGGCGTGCAAGGAGCGCCCGATCGAGGAGATCATCGTGTCCGTCCGGGGGTGCCCCGCGGCCCTGCGTTCGATCGAGTACGGCTTCACCAACCCGGTGACGAACAAATCGTACATCCTGGGCGAGGCGTGCTACGACGCGAAAGTCGGCCGGACGCACTTCATCCACACGAAGGTGAAGTCGGGCGGCGGGAACAGCATCGAGCAGCTCGCCCTGAAGGTGAAGGACAACGCGACTTACTTCCACGGTTACCATCCGACCCAGCGCTACAAGGTCGACCTCAGCAAGGCGCTCAACATCAACGACCAGGCGGAACGGTTCCGGCCGGTGTTCGGGGTGAAGAACGCACCGAAGATTGAATCCCGCCGGTACGTCAACGAGGCGCTGCTGACGCACCGACAGTATCTCTCAGTATTAAAGATGGCCTGGAACTATCAGATCGTGAAGGATCGGGAGCAGCTGCTGAACCTCGACCGGTTGCTGCAGGACATCCGCACGCTCGAGGTGACCGAGGTGGAGATCTACACCGGGGCGCACGGCATCATGACGCTGCAGGACAAGCACAACCACAGTGCGGAGGTGTACCTCGTCCGGGAGAATCGGTTCCCGGTGCCAAAGCTCCACTGGACGGTGGTGCGCTCGCAGGACCGGGCGATCGCGTTCGCCGTCTTCGGCAAACCGGCCCAAACCGAGCAGGAGCGCGAATGGGCCAGCTTCTGCACGACCATGTGCGAACAGATCTCCTGGCTGAAGAAGCTGCACGAGAACGACGCGTGGCAGGACGCTCGGGCCGGGTACGTGCTTTGCTGCGAGCTCGAGGACTTCCGGCGTACGGTGAAGGAAATGCCACCGATCGGTGGCATCAAGGCGGTACTCGTTTAACGGCATGAGGCAGCTTAGCTCGAACGAATCTCACCAGCAACCCTCTGCCCAAGGCGGGGTTGACCTCTGTTCACATGGCAGCGCTCAAGATAAGAAGACGTAAAAAAAAAAAAAACGTAAAACGCCGGCTGTACTCGGAACTTCTACCAACTATCTCGCTTCTATCGCTCTGCTGCTAGTACTTCCACAAGCTACTACTACTACTACGAACTCACTCCTACGTCTCCATCTTCTTCGGAAGTCTCGCCGACCCTGTGGTTCGAAGAAGCCTAGCGTGCGCGTCGGCATTGTGATTTTAAATCGATTTTTTGTGTGTAATATTTTAAATTAAAAGAAAAACAAACCCTTAGCTATTAGAATGTAGTATTGTTATGAAACGCACACACACACACATACACAACCACATGGAACGAAACGATTCATTGCGCAAATTTAAAAAATAAAGTACAATTCGTTTAGTGTGCTTGAAAACAAAACAAAATCCGTGAATGATGCAGTGTCGCTGGGGCGTTTCACTGGTTGGATTTTATCCGTTCGATTGAGAAAGAAATGATATATATATGCGGTTATTAGACGAGGGAAAATACTGTCAGATGGTTTTGGATATTTTCTGTCAAATCGCGTTTGACAGAAAATATCCACACCGCAAATCAGAATTCGGCATGTTCAGTTCTGATTTGTTCAGACCTGTTATTTCGTTTTATTTTGATTTTTCTGTGGTTTTGCATCCACCTACAATTTTTGTCCGTACATTGACAAGCATTATTAAAAGCATTATTAAAAGCATTATTACACAAAATACGACGGTGCTAATTCATCGTTATTACGCGAGCGGGTAGATTTTAAATGCCAAACGTCGCGGCAGAGTCCAGTTTGACAGAAAATATCCAAAACCGTCTGAAGGTATTTTGCATCGTCTAATAACCGCATAAAGTGGGAGTTATGCAGGTTAGTGTGATGATCTCCACCCGCTGCTCGATCTAACCTATTCACAATCAGAAACATCTGAGGCGGCTGATGCAATTCCCATCTCCGAAAGCGCCTGGATGACATTCTCGGGATCGGGATCACTCGGTCAACCATTACTCATCGCGATTTTTTATTTTTTTTTTTTTGCACACCCTCTCAGTACTAGATGCTACCACAAAGTATGTGTTTTTTGTCTTCAAACAAATCTCCAAACTTTTTAGTGTGCTCCCAATCTCCACGGGAATCGGTTTCAACGTTCCCGCCAGGCAGAAGCCACACTACTCATTTCAGCCATCGATCCCTCCCCGCTAGAAAGCGTTTGTTTTTTTTTTTGCTTCACTTTTACACATTCACAATTACGTGATCGGCATTCTACACCGGTTTTGCGCCGGGGTGAAATATGCAAATCCTGCGCCGTCCGCCGGACTCCAAATGACTTCGGGGACGGACTTCGTCGTTTCACCAAATGCGTGCTGCATAATTTTGCCGGCACCGGAGTTTGGTGTGGCGGTTGGGTGCATCAAATTGGGTCTATATATGTGTGTGTGTGTGTTTCGGTAACGCCGAAAGGCCAAAGAAAGTGTCGATTCAACGGTGGGCTGATACATACGGACCAGGCAGACCAGCAACAGAGTGCGTGCGAAACGTGCGGTCAAGTTTGAACTTTCATAGATTTATGCAAAAATGTCCCATCCTCCCGTGGGCATACCGAGCCGTTTGGGGCCGTTTTGAAAATGGACAAATTGACAGCAAAAAAGTCACCTTCCAACCGTGGCCGGTAACGGATTTTAATGGCCTGCCTGGAATGGAACAGGGGTGTGCATTGTTTCACGCACCGAATTTCCCTTTCCTTTAGGTTGAAACCGATGCTCTGCATCTAAAGCTGAGCTTTCGCATTCATCCACAAAGTGTCTCTCGAGCGTCATGACGCTGGACGATTTGCATACCGAGCACGTAATTGGCCCTTCCAATAGGAAAAATAAAATTATACAAGATCGTTTCGTAAGATCACTTGATACCAACGACCGCTTCCCGGACGATCACAACAAAGTGCAAGTGCAGCGCAAATAGATGACTATCCGTGCGGAGTGATACAATTCCGCGCGCCACGATCGTCGGGGTTTTAAGATGCGCTTTCGGTTGAGGATCACTCACGCTTCACGGTTCGGGCGGGCGATGATTGTCTCACTTTCAAACAAGCGCGATCTGCGAGACGGAAGGCGACGACGTGAAATCATAACACATTAGCAAAAGCCAGCTGCATCTGTCGATGAATGGATGAGAAAAGCATCATACCGCGATCGTATCGAATCCGATATCTCGCCTTGTGAACCGCGGCGTGAAGTAATCGAGCCACGCTTCAAGTCTGTTTGCTCTTCGCGTAAGCTCTTGCCTGTTACGCGTGCCGAGTGTATTTGTTTAATCTAGATAAACGCGTTTTGGCAGCAAATTCTAAAAAAGCTAAAACAAAGCTAAGACGTACCGAGTTTGAAGCGTGATATAAAACCAACGACGAAAAAAAAATAAATACAAGAAACCGTCCGCACCGTTTGGTACTCCTTCCAAGATTCACTTATCGCGATATCTGGTTGCAAACGCGGGGTTGTTTTATTGTTTTCACTTTTGCACTGCCTTTCGTAATTTGGTGCTGCAAAAGCTGCAGCTGATCGCAATCAGCTTTTTGGGGGGATGTCATAAAAGTATTTTTTATTACTACACACACAAAAATCAGCACCAGCGGGCTTGTTGATGCTTAACTAGTTACATGGGATTGAAAATTGTGCTTAAATTCTCAGTACTTCTATCAATTGCTTGCTATGAAATTTGGTTAGATTAACAAAATTTGGACAATTCTAATAACCTAACCTAGTGTTGGTTTTAAAAATCAATAAAAATTGTAGTGAACAAATTATAGTTACAAAATCAATAAAAAATGTAGTGAACAAATTGTAGTAATACAAACAATTAACAAATGTTAAACAAATAAAAAAAATACTTCAATCGTACGAACTCTCCGGCTGATTTTGTACAACGTGGAGTAGCATTTTTATAATATTTCATTAAAAATGTTGATTTTCATATCATATGGAGTAAATTATTGTTTGCGTGACCAACAGTTTGTCTACCCAGAATTTTATTGTTAAATTTTCATTCATCACGAGTGTGCACGATCGCACGATACTCTCGTCATTATCCGTTACAATTGCAAACGCACAACTTTGCCAGCAGTGTGAAGAAAGCCGATCGCACACTTTGTATTTTGCATCAAATTTCTGCATTTCGCTTGCCTCCAGACCTCCCTCGACCTCCCCCCCTCCGCCTCCCCGACCGAGTCGATCGTGACACCGTGTCTTTGGGCGCTCCAGGTTACCGGGGCTCCAGGTAAAGGTTAACAAGCGCGATTGAGCCGCGATCGAGCCACTTTCGGCGGACCGTGTGGGTCCTTCAAGCCACAGGGGGGAGGGGGGGTGGGAAGGGAGCGTTGAGGTTATGGCCCCCTCATGGAGCATGAAAGAAAACACACCACGCAATGGCGCGTTCGATACGCAACCCGGGGTGAGGGAGGGGCAGAGGAGGGGAGTGGAGCCTTAACCGGGTGGGAACAACCATGCCGTACGCTATCGTTACCTCCCCCTCCTTCCTGCCCAAGGAGGGTGTTTTTGCGAGGTTCGATCCACCGATAAACGATCACACGCGTGATCTTCAACCATCCGCCCACCGCTACCACACGCACGTCGAGCGATCTCGTTTTCGCGAGCACATCATGCCCTCTGGGCGTCGTCGTGCCCTCCGTCCCTCTTGACCTCTCCCCCCACCAATGGGGTGCCCCGAAGATGGTGTGCGCACCGAACAACACGCACCAACCGCCGAAATGGTTTGTTTTATGTTGGTCTCGTTTTTTTGTGTGTGTATTTTTTTCTCTCTTTTTGCGCAAACGCACTGCAGTGGAAGGTTAGAAAATGCGAAAAATACGTTTTCGCGAAGTAAAGACAAATACACACACACACACACCAAGGAAGGGAGGTGAAGGTGAGCGGAAGGCACCGAGACGGTGAACCAATCGCGCACAACACAACGATCAAGCAGTAAACCGATTACAATAACAACGGAGCCCAACGGGGCGCGATGAGACGATACAGATAGAAACGTCAAACACACTGGCGACAACAACAAAGCGGCCCCCGGGAAACCACAGGCGCGCGAAGCCACACCAGACCATAAAGCAACAAAAAAAAAACCCCACCCCAGTCCAGCACAACACCGCGTGCCTCCTTTTGCGGCGCGAACGCGACGGCGAGATCGCATGCGAAACGGTTTGGGCTGGCGGCGACGGCGGCGGCTGCTGAGACAAATGGAAGATGACAGCAATAGCCGCTGGGTGGCTTCGCTGGCTGATGGGGCTGGGGTGGGTTGGTGGTGGGTTTGGCAAAAGCTCTTCGGCTGAAAGAGAGTGAAAGAAAGCAGTGAGCTGCGCCAAAACCGAACGAAGCGTATGTAGAGAAAGCCCGCGAAACGACCGCGTTGATAAGTTGCTGGAGGTGATGAAATGCTCCTGAGTATTCCCAAGAGAAATACGGACTCCGTCGAGATTTTGGATCAACATTAAGAAGATTCTATCGGCTATGGACAAATCGACAGTTGATCACTGTGATTAGCGCCTAATCACGATTTTTTAAAATGTGAATCACTTCTTGAAATAAATTGAACTGTTAAAAACATATAAAAAATGTTGTCGAATGTTTTGTAAACCCGATGATAGTTTTTTTTCTTGTAACATCTTGTGTCATGTTTGAGGCAATAGTACTTATATATGTTTGAAAATACTTAATAATAGGTTACAATATTTACCGTTTATTGGTTGATTAACGATGATGGAAAATTTTAAAATTAAAAAAAAATTAAATAATCGACTTCCATATAAAACTTCTACTTTCCCCCTCCACCGTAGCCACTCCACAAACTTATCAAACCCATCTCAGGCCTTCGCGAAAGAAAACGAAAACGAAACGTAGAATCCACAAACCCACCAGCGCTCCCCGGTGGGAAACGCACCCAGGCCATGAAAACAAGGGGGCGCGAAAGAGAGACGCGAGAGCGAACATTCGTCCCCTCCCCTCTCCCCTCTCTTCGGCCACGGGCCATGGGAGGGGAGGGCCAGGGAGCAAAAGAAGAAGAAAAACAGTACACCCAACCGTTGACGACGATGATGATCATGATTTAAAATTTAATTCATTTTCAAATCAAGCGATCATTCGATCGGTGGCAGCATAACAATACGCAAGCAAGCAATTTTCCTTTCGATCTCGTCGCGGCGAGGAAAACCGGTGCGCAAAACCGACGGCGGCCCAACGTGCGCGTGCATGCGAATCTCGCCGTGTGTGACTTTCTTCGGGTGTCCTGTGTGGTGTGTTTGATGGTTTTTGGTCGCCCGTTTTTAGTGATCGTTGTGTGAGCGCGTTTTATCGCACCGCGTGGTGTATAGAGCAAGACAAGTTTTATCGTACGAGAAAAGGTTAGTTTTGATTAGTGGGAACATCGTCGTTTGAAAATGGTGTATTTGAATCTTTGTTTGGAGGTTCCTTCGGTTAATAAAGGCCGGTGAAGTTCGTCGGAGAACATTTAAACATGTTTGGGTTTGTTTGCAAATGTAAGGACGATTTGGTATACATTTGAAGAAGTTTTCATAGTGATGGAATGAGTGACCAGCAATAAACTGTGCTTCATCAAATATCGTGATTCGTGAAAAGTATCTAAAAAGAAACAAATTTCCAATAGTAAACGAATGCTGATAAAGTGAAAATGATAGGAAAACTGTTTCAAATTAGATTAAAATCAAACAACAAAGTGTAGCGCAATTCAAAGAGGCAGGAAAACATTTTAAGAAGTAAATAATATCATAAAACTACAACTACAGAGTGACAACTATACAAATAATCGTTAAATTTTATTCTGTTCGGAAGTCTCACGGATTTTTCATTTTTTTTTTGTTTTTGTAAAACATACATGCAAGCACGAGGGCGGCATTAAAAAAGTATCACGTTCTGTTGCCGCCAGAGACAGCAAAAGGACGACGAAAAATGTGCCGTACGAAAAAAATGGAGAGAAAAAAAAAACCCGACAAAACTCACCAAAAGGCTCTGCGCCTCTAAGGCACCGCGCCACTAGGTGATTTTTCATGCCAAAAAGTTACCGACCGATCGTGATCGATCCGGTTTCCGGATCGAATGGTGCTCCAGATCGAGTCTCGTCAAAAATCGTCCACCCGGCCGCGGAACTGGCGACCGATTCGGAGTACACCCAAAAAAAAAAAGGGTTGTCAACGACGACGCGGAAGGGTATTGATGTATTAATTACCTTTCCTGATTGATCGCGGTAATGCGCGGTGGGAAGCCGCGGAGTGTGAGTGTGTCCGAATAGTGAGTGAATGTATTTTTTGTTTCGGTTGCGCCCTAGAGATGAATCCCGCGGGCGGCTGGGAAACGAACTACCATAAAAGAAAAGAACACTTAATCGTTTCGTGAAGCAAAACCAAAGTGCCAAAAATAAAAAAAATTTAAAAACAAACGACACATAAAATAGTACCAAAAGTAGCGTCCACCCGCATGTGGAATGAGAAGACAATAAATTCGCTCCTACTGCAACGCAAAATTAAGTCCAAAAACACGAATGAAAGAGAAAACTGAACCGAAGCGTCAATACAAGAACGAAAGCTCGATGTGTGTAAAAAGCCGAACCGGCGGCAAGCAACCCATCCAGCGTGCACTGTTTTCCTCCCTTCCACTCGTGGGTGGACGAGATCTGTGGGAATTATCTTGCCCTTTTCCTTGCCCGCCATCCCCATCTCGCGGCAAAACATAAACAAACAAAAACTGAAACAACAAACACAGTGCACACACACACAAACAAAAAAAAAAGGAATTGCTCCTTCCGGCTTCGAAAATCGTGCACACGCTCATAAGTGATTCGTGTTTTCCTCCGGGACATGATGGGTGTTTATGGTCGATCTTCGCCCTTCGTTGTCCGCCGTACGCGTACGTGAATGAGCGCGCGCGTGTGTGTGTGGGTTTGTGTGTTATGTGTGAATGACTTTTTATGTTTCGGGCTCCGAACATCAACGTACAACGGCAACAGGCAGCACCAACAAGGGACAGTGTCAAAGAGAAAAACCGATCCACAATTTGCCCAACGAAGCCGTTGGTCCCGCGGAGCCGCCGTTCGACAACGAAAGTGGTCCGTTGAGAAAATATTGATTTCGGTCAAGTTCAAAGTGACTTTTAATGAAGTGATAGCTTGTGTTTTTTTTTGTTTTTTTTTTTTGTTGGTTTGTTTCTTCCCTTGCCCCTCGGGTTTCTTCCGTTCTCTCCCGTTTCGCACGTACGTTGGTTGGCGGGTTCTTGTTCCCACCACGTCCCACCCCGCCCCACCCCAGTATAATCTACGGACCGAGCTGAATGCACATATCCCTAAATAGGGTTTAACACGAGCTCCACGTTTTTTACCTTCCAACCCCCGCGGACGCGCGGGGATTTTCATGTACGGTTTCACTCACTCTTTCTTTTGTAACTTTCCATCTCTCCATCCTCCCGGTCTCATCATCGGCGGTTCCCGGCGGGTGCCCAGGTTGATGTTTTATTTGTAAACGGGTTCGTGACTGCCTTACGCGGCCAGTGTGTCACTGTGGTGTGGGATCGTTGGAACGTTATGTTTCAGTCGACGAAAACCTGACTACCCAGGCGAGCCGAGCGAATCCGAGCGCGGTGAAGTAGTGAGAACGCGAGTGCTCCGCGAACAAAACAAAAACCACAACAAACAGCACGCAGCTGTTGTCTCAATAATTAATAAGTGTAAAGGTGAGTGTGCTTGCTTTTAAAAATACTTTAAGTTGAGTGTTATTAAAAAAAATAATAACTAATATTTTTGAAAAATGTTATGTAGGTTGTGTGTTGCACAGAAATTCTGATTTGATTGATTCAATATCCCGTTTGAAGCTTCATATGTCCCGAAAAAATATGTTTAAATTGTCAAAAGAACAGTAGAGTAATAGATATTTACATAGCAAAAGAATTTACAGATACACCAGGAATGATTTTCCGCTCGCTTTTATGCAAAATAACTACACACTGACAAACATGTAAAAAAATAAAACATCTAATAAATTATTTCGATATTAATTACAAATACCAAAATTTTTCGGCACTGAAGGATTTAAAAAAAAGTGCATACTGTTTATAAAAAATGTTATAAAAACACTTTAAAAAATAAAAACAATATTATAAACAAATAGGATAATAAAAAAAATTAATGAAATAATAATAAACAAGCAGCTTGCAATCGATCAGCATGCGGAAAGAAGAGAACCAACAGGGCCAATACAAAACATCATCAACAATAAAACCCTTGCCGGAAAGCGAAAAACTTCCGGCATTTTCTCCCCAAAACAAATGACCAACCAAACCGCTCCGCTCGCATCAGGAAACCTCTCATCTTCCCTACGGCGTGGAAAACAACGAACGCGGTGCGGAAAACTGTGCAAAACCTGCCATAACTAACGTAACCAGCGTTCATTAGCGGTCTGCTTCAACCATTACCTCCCAACACACACACACACACACACACACACACAGCCTCCGTTTTCGAATCGTCCGCAGCGAGGCTGATAACTGACCATTTGATTTTGCATGCTCCACACGTGGAGTGTGTGGTTATCGAACGAAAAGCGGGATTTCTGTGGAAGGATCCGCGTCTAGTAGCGCGCGGGTAATTTAAGTCTCTTTAAAGTTTGCCACTTTGAAAAGCGACCGAAGGCAGAATCTTGCGAAGGAGAAAGAGAGAAAGACGCGGAATGAAACACACGTGTGCTCGATGTAACAAGTTCGTGGCCGGCCCTCGCGAGATCGAATGGGGCGCATCATATCGAACGGCCCTATTAATCATCACATCGAGCTCTCCGCTAGGGGTATACTCTTCCGGCATTAGGGTGCGGACCGAGCGGGGGGATGGGTGGTGGTGGTGGTGGTTTTCCAGCAGCGATTAACTCTAACCACCCGCGAAACGGATTCGCTCCGCACGTGATTTGATTATCGGACCCGTTTGGGATACCCATTGCCCATCTGTCTATGGTTGGGGCGCGTGCGAAACGGTTACTTTTACTTTCATTCAACCCAACACGTGTGCACGTTGAAGTGGGTGGTGCAGGAAAAAGTTAGCTCAAGGGGGTAGGCTATTTCGAGTACGGGCCGCTTCTGTTTGAAGGGCTCCCCATGGGCCCATGAGTGGTGTGAAGAATTCAATCACAACACAGCCAGCTAAAGTATCCGCCACCCGGTCGGTGCAGCTTTACATAATAATGATTGATGTTGATGATGACGTAGCTCGGCTGCTTAAAATGTTTCTATGCTGCTGTTGTTCCAAGCGCATATCACGGCGAACGGCGAGCAACCACTTGCAGCATCTCTTGCGGGAAGTAACGATCGATTACATGCACGTACGTGGCAAGCACCATGTGTTACCGCGGGTTTTCACAATGCCGATCTCAATTCGAAACAGCCTAGTCGAGAGGTATTTAAACGCATCGGGGTGCATTTAAAAATTGAGCGCAAGGTTTTTGAAATCGATATGCTGCTCGAACCGCCGCGTGCCGGTTGCGCAATTGCGATGCCCGCATGACAGCGCGATAATAGCGATCATAATCCTATCCAAAACACTTCGCCCAAAAACGATCACTTGCAACCCCGCACACCGTGTATAATAGAAACGACTCCAAAGCCATGTTTCGACAATGAGGACACTAATTGATTCGAAACTCCCGATGTCTCCACACGCCGTGTTGGTGTCTGTTTCCATTACGACTAATATGTTTGCTTCTCACCCCTTCTCGCACACAGATCCCGGCATAGATAAACTACATCACGATGCGCCACAGCAGAGCTGTGTTGGCTGGCGTTGCGCTGCTGATTGTTGTCTGCACGGAAGCGACCGATGCCCACGGGCATGGTAGCGTGGAAACGGTGCTAGCGCACGATATTTCGCCGAACGATGCACCGAGGGATGAGTTCAACAACGGTGAGTAAAAGTCAAACATCAGCAGCAACAGTCGGAACTAGTTGTTTTTGCTCATTTGTTTCCTAGTGTCAGTGGTATGGAGAGAGAGAGAGAAAAAGAGTCATACAGTCCGTATTTAAAATATATATAAAATAATGTGGCCTTTTTTAACGAACAATATTGATTTGTTTCTATGAATATAAAGTATGCTTAAAAGTAAGTTATAAAGTACTTGTTTTCTAGATTTCCATCAACGTGGAGTGTTTAAGCTAGGTGTTGGCAGGAGCCTCTTAGAATTAAGTTTAATACCAATAAGTTGGATCTAGATAATGTTGCCTATACGGGAAGACCGTCGCCAGTGTCTTGGTTGCATTCACTTTGATCTTCCAATCTCCAAGATACTGGGCGTAAACATCAAGCGCACGCTGTAAAACAATGTGCCCGAAGTACTAGGCTATTACATTGCTTAAATTAAAAAAAAAACAGAAGAAAAGTAAAATTGTTACAGCATTTGGGTCGCTTTTTTTAATAGGTAGTAACATATCTAGTAACCGAAAGGACTTATGGTCCCGTCTATCGTCAAATTTATTTGACAGCAAACGTCCAACGAAACAAAAAATAAAACAAAAATGGTAAAGATAGCACTATTATACAAAATAATACAAACTACGGGTTTAGACAAACGAACAACGCTTGTTGGAGCCGTCTTGCGGCTTGCAACAAAACCTCCTTACCATCAAAAACCGTGAGCCGGCACGGCTCTACTAATCGTGCCATTTGTTATGGCAATGCTTTATCGAACCGTTCGAAAAGCGCGCCTAATCCGTACATGGGCTGATCGGGGCGGATCATGTAGCGTCACGAACGCGTAAAACCTCCTGCCACAGTCGCCGGACCAGCCGCATCATACAATGTTGCCAGGAAATCCCGAACGGGAAACGACTCCTCCGACCAACACTCGGGCGTGTGCTCCGTTGGCTGATAAAGAAAATAAAAGCCCTCGACCCTCGAGAGCCCGGGGGTTGGAGCGCTGATTCGCTCCGGCACATTCACTGCCATTGGGCCACGGCCACGGTCAGTAGGGTCCGGTTCGAGCCCGGGACCACGGCCACGGGCCCATTTTGGGAGAGTTGAACTCTCGATGTACACCCTTCCCTAGTGCGGAGCCGGCTTGAATCTGTTTCCCAGGCCCAGGCCCCGGGACCGTTCGGTACCGAGGGACACGTTGGCCATTTTGTGCGTCAGCAGCTGCAGCCGGGTGTCGTGATAATCAACTAAAATATTTTATTGATTTCATTAGTGAAACTGCGCCAGCACCGGGCATGGTTGCTGACCGAACGACGCACCAACGCTTTCGTCATTCGTTTTTCTGCTTTTTCCGCAGCCGCCGGCCGCTTAAGATGGTGTGCGCGCTTGCTCCACTGTCTGTGTGCTCGGGGAGGAAAGGGGAAGGGGAGGGGACTTGTTTCTGCTACTTAGCCATTTATGTGCTTTCCGTTTGGTACTTCATTCACACCGAACCGCGGAGTGGGACCGCTGATCGGGCGGCCGATTGCGACATGGTGGGACATGATCTGACTCGCGGCGGTCTCAATGACCACCGTTCGCCTTCTTGTGCACCAACCAAGCTTCCCAACATGAATGGGACATGCCGAGTGGCGGGAGCCACTGGAGGCACGGTTCGCACACGGCAAGCCGCTGGCTGGCAAACGAAACGGTGAAAGAATGGGGTAGAGAAATGTTGAATGAAGTCGAAAGAAAGCATAGATCACTTGGATGTAAAATCGTGCTTTTGCTTGGTGGAAAGTGTTTTGCGTTACCGATACAATCGGTGATTTAGTTTGAAAAGCGATAGAAAAATAACCATCAATACAAAAGACTGCAACAGTCAAACAAGAAACGAACGCTGGTCAAACAAGAAACGTTCAATGCGTTATTTGATTCACTCTTAGCTTTCAATGTGTTTTTTTTTTTACCCATACTCAAGAACATGTTTCTTAGGACAATTTTTAGTTGGTCCATCTGAATATGCCACATTTCACCATTCTTCATCCAGTCGCAGATTGCGGCTACTTTTCGCCAACTTATCACCCCTGGATAAATGTCTACATTACCGGTTGTGTTCCGACAGTGAACCCTACAAAAAAAAAAAAAAAAAAAAAAAAAACAAACAAACAAAACCCGTCCTGCACCACGCGCTTAGTGTGCTTACAGCTTATTGTCACTTTCTAACCCCCAGCCCAGCACCGCACCGTCACTTGCATCACATTTCCTCCTTGCCCTTGACTGTGAACGTTTCGAACGGTGAGCAGCCTCCGCTTGGCGGGCACGGCGAAGATTTATCATTCAACTATCACTTAACAGTGGCCATAATACGCTCATTACCACGCTGTGATCACTGTGATCAATTGTGATCCGTCTGTCTTCTTGCGGCATGATGACCGCGACCGTGTGCACCTGGCGGAAGTTGCCAATGTGATGAAAAGAACTTGAAACCACTCGTAGGACCACTTCCTTCCTCTCTCTCCCACTTTCTATCCATCTCGCGCTGCTCTGCTGCTGTGGCAAGAAGTGTTGATGTATAGAAATAGCGAAGAAACGACCAATTAGGTAACACAGCTTCCCCATCGCATCGGCGGGCATCGGGATCGGTTTTTGTCTGCGGAAAGAGGAAGACACTTTTAAAAATAAACAACCTGCCTTCGGCGCGACGACTGATGATGGGAATAATGCATTTTCCAAACCTCCACGAGCCGAGAGAACAGGCGTGCGGGACCGACGGACAAGACAAACGGCACGGCACCTCCGGCAGACGACATGATTGACTGCAAGAAAAGTGGTCGGTGCGCGCGCGATAGGGTATGGGAATGAAGAAAAGCTATAAATAAGCGCTCCTCCAGAAGTGACCAAACAAGTGGCGATGAAAGGCGGTATAGTTCAATGGGTAGGTTCTACGCCTAGCCCGATGGAAAGCGCAGGTTGAAAGGGAAATCCGTTTACTCCGTACCATGATGATGCATACAGTGCGTAGCAATTAAAAATGCAAAAAAAAAACACTTGCTCGTAATCTTTTTGGATCATTTTAACGTATTTCAAATCATTAATAGCTGAGTGAAAATAGATAATTGTTTTACTTAACAAAACATGAAGGAACTTTAACTCATGAAAAGAAAGAAACGTGGTAGATAAAGCTAATAGTGGAAACTATGGCCATACGACGACAGATAGTCTGACCAAACTAGATACTAGTGTTTTGTCACAATTATACTCCTTTAATAAAAACAGCAAAATTGCATAAACATGATTATTCACACTCAAAATCGTTCGAAAAATACCTAATCAACGATTTGAAGCACACTGTACCACAACGTTCTGCACGCAAGTTCACTAGCCTCTTGCGCCAGAAAGTGTCAGTGACTTATGCCGGCACACTTCCGAAGGTTAGCTTACCGACCGGCAAGGTGCAGTTGCATCGTACACATACACATACACGAAGAGGCAGCGCAATGCACGGTGGTGCGAGGTTCGTTTTTTTTTTTTTTATTGGCCATTGTTGTCTCCCGGCTCGATCGACACGGGCTTTGCACCGAAAAGAGCATCAAAGATCACAACGATCACAACGATCACGTGTTTCCTCACGCGTACTTCACTTGCACGCCGCAGTTTAGGTGTGGGCCTTGGTAGCGGATACGTTCAAGGGGACCCCATTTTCACCTGCGCCATCATTGCACAGAGCACCTTGCAAGCAATAAAGCGCTACGCAAGCGAAGGAAACGAGAAGGAAGTTCGAACAACTCACCACATGGGTTTTTCCAGATTTTGCACGAGTGCAACAGCAACTGATACCCGTTGTATCGCTATTGACACGCCGAACTTCACAAGCAATGGTAGTTAGACCGCTTTTCAATTATAGGAACCAAAGCCAAATAAAAGATAGCGACGTTCCGGTGGGAAGCGTTCCGAAAACTGGTACGCCTGTTTTACTCGCCCGAACTGGAAGATTAAAGAAACCAATGAGCAGCCCGATGAGTCGAACGCGTTGGATTAGCAGCAGGGGGCTTTCTCTTTCAACTCTTCCGCACCGATCTCTACCGTGTACCTTTGAAACAATAAACCAATGACAATGGAAGCCGCCAAAGGGTGGCATCAGCAACGATTGAAGGTCTTTGTGGTGTTCCCACCAGTCGCCAAGGCGTTCTCGACTTACGTTACATTTCTCAATTTAAATTTGATTGAATGGACACGTTCGGTTTGGAGTTCAGTT
>KI915042.1:11249440-11351459 GCA_000473445.2 Anopheles farauti
CAGCTTTTAGTTGACGCCCTAATCTAGTTTCTGTGGGAACGATAAACTGCTGACGAAATGTTGCTTCCGTGTTGACCTGTTGATGTTTTTGTTGTGCGGCGATTTTTGGGTTATTGGGTTATTGTCGAACGGTCGATCGGTCGACCGGTGATCTGCTGACGCTACGCTAATTATGTGGGTTTTCGCTAATGCCCTGGTTTGCGACGTAATGGTGCAATCTACTTATGTTTACAAATAAACTTGCAAAAAGTGACATTGCACCACATCTTAATTAGGCATAAGAAATGGCCTAATTGGCGTGTAACGAAACGGTGCAAATTTATCACGATCAAGATGGTCTAACAGTCATTGTGTGGTTTTTGGACACACGCTAAACAAAGCCTTTTTAGGACCCCGAAACCTATGCTCCGGTGTGGAGGAACTTTTGGCTTTATAGGTTCCGTTTGTTTGGTAGCTATTAAGATTAGCGTTATTGGGCAGATTATCAACAGGTTAAGGTAGAAAATAAAGAAACAATCGTTCAACGACTTTAACGAGCCTCTAACGTACGCGTATCGTTTCCAGATTTGGCCCGCAACTTTCACTCGCCCCGGTTGGAATACAACGAATGGTTGCCGGTGGGCCGAGGTGATCCACTCAAGAACGATCCAACGTACGACTACAGTCCACCGGTGTTGGACCGCGTGCGTTACTGGTCGGACGGTGCGAAGGACAAGACGTCCGGTAACGACATCCTGCTGCTGGGCGTACCCTCGAAGAAAACCATCGGCGTCGGCAAGGATTGGAACAGTGTGCCGGTCCGTCGTAACTACTACTCCTCGCCAGCGCATCAACATCATCACGCCATCGCAAGTCCCAACCTTCTGCCGCACACCGTACTGATGCCACCTCCACTCAATAACTACCTTACCAGTGCGGAAGGTGCCGGTTTTTGGGGTTCGGGAGCGTCGTCGTCCGCCTCGCAACGGGTGGACACACAGCCGACCGATGGGTTCAAGTATCGCCCAGCAACGTCCCATCAGGGGCAATTTACTGGTGAGTATGGATACAACTATCTCATCAGTGCATCAGCTGCAGGCTGTTTATAATTTCTTGTTGTAACCTTCACCATGCAGGTGCCAAACATCCAGAACCAGTCATATCGCAACCCATCACGGCGCAGTTTCATCACCATCATCAGCCGCAACTGCAAGGAGCAAGCGGATTTAACCGCCAACAACAGCCGTACGTCACAACGATCCGATTGACGACTCCAGCAGGTGATACCGCGAAGCGGCCGCTATTGAAGACAATCCTTCAGAATGAGCACTCTTACCCGTTCACGAAGACAGCCATGACTAGCACGGTGACCGAGTATACCTCCGGTGGGTTCTACGATGCGCAGAACATCAACGCCATGGCCCAAACCATTTTCCATCCTCCCCAAACCACCGAGTATCTCCAGCCGCAGCAACTACCTTCGCACGTACCTACGAAAACGGTCCCAAAACAGACCATGGAAACAAGAAATCCACACATTACTCCACCCGGTCCATTCGTGACGCCGGTCAGTACTCACCTGCCACAGATGATGTCCACGACGGTACGCAGCACCATTGCACCGAGCACCGCGGCCAGCACTATGGTCAGCTTCCAAGGCCCTATGATCACCACACAACCACCACCACCGGCAATGACCACCGATTCGATCTTTTCGCACTACAAGCAACCGGCAACACCGGAACGTTGGTCACCTTACCTCATCATCGAGGGCCACTCGAAGGTGAAAACTTACGGGCTAAACACGAACGACACGTTGATGCAGTTACCGCGCATGGTGCCCGTCGCCAGCACAAAGGATCCGATCGTACGGCACGTGGTCAACCGAGATCCGGAAACGGGCGCGGAGCTAAGCGTAACACACGTCGCCACCAAGCGTCCTCCGGTGTACGAAATTCACACCGAGGCCGGCCCACGGGCAACCAAGAAGAAGGGTAGCAAAGAAAAGCAGCAGCAGCAGCAGGAGCAGAAACAGCAGGATAGCTCGGCTGTCGATACTTTGCTCACCCTGCTTGAAGAAGCCTCCTTTGATGATATGCTAAAAGAAGAAGGTACGGTTGGGAACACGCTCGACGGTACCGCCGGCTCTTCCGGTGCCAGTAAGGACAGCAAAACCCGTCGCCATGTACGCGTCACGAGGCAAATCTATCGGCTCGATCGGCCATAAGCCGATGGGTGCTTGGATATGCTACTACATGCACTTCCGTAACTTCGCAAAACACAAGAAGCAGCCCGAATCTCAACGCGGCCATATTACTACTGCTAGCGAGCGAATCCAAGGCCAGGCTACGCGAAGGTTTGGCCCTCCGGACTCCCTCGTACTATCGCTAGCCGAAATAGTTGGGGGGTTTCTGCCCGAAACATGCTGCACACTTTTACTGCACACTACATTAGAAACAGGCACAAAAAACGAACCATAGTTTAGACGGTGGTGCACACCAACAATTATTCCTCTAGAAACACGCCTCCCCGGGGAGACCCACGCGCAAGATAACCATTTTGTTTTTTTACTGCTATAGTATTTTGCGTTGCTGTTGACAGCAGTGACACTTTGCGTCCGCACAAAGAACACATGTAAATAGAATGCGTAATTGTAAGGTTATTTTAATGTCGAGCAATTGAACACTAAATAGAGAATAATTTACGACGCGGAGTGTGCATTATTGCGACTGATGACGAACTGGTTTCAAACCCGTGTTGATCATCAGCTCTGTAAAGTATTTGGTTACTATTGGTTACTAGCATAACATATCCTAACAAAAAGCGAAATTGACAGATTTTAGAAGATAAATTAATGGTTTTACCTTTCCCGATCCATAGAAATAGGAGTTTTTGGCGTTGTAACACCGGAACGAAAGATTTTGTCAGGTTCCGAAAAAAAATGCAGAACTTCTCCCGTTTTACCAGTCTACTAACCACTGAAGAATGTACATCTTTTTAAGGGAAATTAATTTTACAATCGCATGGATGCAACCTTCCCGATGTCTTCAACCTTAGTTGCGCCCCGTTGTATGTATTTAACCACATGCACTATTACGAAAGAAACTCCATTGTGCAACTGATGTCGAAGGCATTTACAGTGCGAATGTTTATTTTACTCCTCCGAAACACAGAACTTGAACACGAAGAAGAAAGTACTGTCCTTTCTGCTCAATTTCCTCCGCACGGAAGCCCCTACCGTTAAACTAGTAGCTACTTACTATGTACGTGTATTACCGCCCTGCCATACAGGCGAGCCGTATGGTGTTTAAAATATACTCCCTACCGACTTAAGTGCACATCCACTATGGATGCTGATCCAAGTCATCTACGACGGTTGATTTTGCTTCGGAAAAGAGGACAGAAGCCGCACCGGAAAACTCTCGCTTAAGAGTTTCCGTAGTTTTGTGTTGTTTTTTTTTAACAATAAATCGAACGAAACGTTGTTCGCTTCTCTTCTCCAGTGTCATTAGAATAAAAAAGAGCTTAGTAACGATCTAACCGAATTCCGAATCGCTTTCCTTCGCTTTCCGGGTGTGTCCTGAACGTTGCTAGATGCAAAAATAAATGCTTAAATAAAAAAAACCGCCGGTATAGTTGTGTAATGTGAGCGCCCGCCCGCAAACGATCACTTCGGATGCGTTCGCCGTGCGCCGGTCAATGATTGTTAGGATTTTTTCTCGGCCGCCGTTAGCAGCGGTGGCGGCGGTCCTGGTGCCGCCGACGATCCGGCCCCAGTGCTGGATCCCGCTCCGCCCAACCCCCCAGCCGACGCTCATAACTTTCGCAGATCGAGCACGAACACGCTACCGTCGCTGGCACTGGCACCGACCTTGCTGCCGCGCGAATTCCAGCACACCTCGAATATGCCGCCGGTACCCTTGTAGCTGTGCACCAGCTGGCCGCTCTGTGTGCTCCAGATGTGGACGCACTTGTCGAAGCTGCCGGAGGCGAGGAACTTGCCATCCGGGCTGAACGCCACCGAGTACACCGGTTCCGTGTGCTTCGTGAGTGTGTGGATGCAGACGCCCCGCTCCACGTCCCACAGGCGGACGGTCGAGTCGAACGAAGCGCTCGCCAGGATGAGGTTCATGTTGGGATTCTGAGTGCCCGTGCCCGTCGGTGACCATTTAATTGTGTAAATCTCCTTCGAGTGAGCCTGACGAACGGAAAAAGGTAAGGAAATAGGAATAGCTAATTTGTATTTGAAGTAAATACGGTTCAGCTGGTACCTGAAGATCGTGCACGCACGTGTCCTGCTTCATCGACCAAATCTTCAGGGTCATATCGTCGGAGCAGGAAGCTAACAGTTGTCCCTGAGGATCCCACTTGATCGCATTCACTTCATTCTGCAACAAGAACAGCCAATTAGTCTACATAGAACCCAACCGAAAGACGCAATGTGCCTCTCCCACCGTACCGTATGTCCTTGGAATGATTTGATCGGCTTGTCGACGCCTAGTTTGCACACATGAATGCACTGATCCGTACTGCAACTGGCGAACGATTGGTTCGACTGCCAATCCACATCCAATGCCGGTGCCGAATGGAAGCTGAACTGCTGCGTACACTGCCCGGTGGCCGCATCCCATATAATGGTCGTTTTGTCCACACCCGCCGACAGGATGTAGTTTCCGCGTTTGTTCCACTTAAGCGCAAAGATCGGCCCCTTGTGCTGGCCGAGCGTGCTCGCTAGCAAACCGTCCGTGCGCCAGATGCGTGCATATCCATCGTACGAACCGGTGGCCAGCAGTGTACCGTCACAGTTCCAGTCGAGCGATGTGACGTCCTTGTTGCTAGGCACCTCCGTGCCACCTTTCTGGATGCAATGTCGTAGCACGAGCTGATTCGGATTGGCCGGATTGTCCGACATGTCCCAGATGCGTGCGGTACTATCGCCCGAACCACTGGCCAGCAGATCCGTGCTCGGGTTCCAGGCGCAAATAAACACCTCACTCTCGTGGCCCCGCAGTACCGTCGCCTTCGAGGCCGGTATTTCGATGCTTTGATCAACCTCCATCGTCTCGACCGGAGCGGGCGTCGTAGAGGCTGTCGTCGTGGTGGTTGGTGGTGGTGCGGCCGGTTCCTCGGTGGCACCGTTGGTTTCCGGTGGCTCCGTTTTTGTTGCTTGCTTCTGCTGGTTCTGCAAGTTCTGTCGATTCGCGACCACTTCCGGCATGACGGCGTCGATCAGACTCAAGCTTTCGCCCAACCGCTGCTCGGTGCCATCCTCGCCGATGCTGATTTCCGCCTCCGTATACTGGAGGCCTTTCTGCAGAATGCTCAACAGGGCGGCCGGTGGTACGAGCGCTCCATTAATGTTGCTCTGTGAGATATGCGATTCGATTCCGAACGTGTACGCGGAATGGGAAAAACCTTAAGCGGAACGTGTGGTGATAATTAGAGAGGTCGTGATTGTGTTTGCCAAGGGTGTGTGCAGCACCTACCAGATTCTTGCAGATAGCGGTAAACGAGGAAGTTTACCTCGTCGCTTGAGAAACTCATCTTCTGTTACGCGCCTGATACGATAATCGGATAAATGAAATCACCCGATACGAATGCTGCTGGGGTTATAGTTTACGAACCAAATAGTTCTAACCAGTTTCGTGGCGTACTCACAGTTAAAATTGCCCAAAAATTGACTCGCAAGCGATTTGTTATTACTCTGAAATTTGTTTTTTTTTTGTATCGCTTTCATGACACTTCAACCAAGCCAGGTTAGCGTCTAGCCAAGGCACAAACCCAGTTGGTGACAGCAGAAAGGAAAAGAATATCAAAATTGATGAATGAAGTAAAATAGCTCAAACGATCAAAATTGTCAAAAAAACGATCAAAATCAACATTGTTGCCCATTTTTATTTAATCCGATAGGTATAAAAGGTTGGGTACGAACTTTCTTGCAAAGCTGTCAATATAAATAGCTGTCAGTATTGGCTGTGAGTTTTTATTATTTTTAATTTCTTTGATGTCGTGTTTGATGAGTTGTATTTTGTTTACCAGCGTATTCAATCATTTAATTGTTTTAATTATGAACAGAAAAGTTAACATTTGATGAAATCTCCTAATTGCAGGCACGCTAAAAATCGATTAACTTGATTTTAATGTAAGTGCCATTGTTTTCTTGCATTGCTGTCAAAACGCAAGATTGAAGTGTGCTAGCGGAACTTGTCTTGTAAACTTCCTCTTTTACCAATTTGTCGTGAAACTGTGCAGTGTTCTCCGCCCGAGCTAAGGTCAATTTTTGACGACTTGCACGGTTTTATTGAAAAGAAACCCTAAAAATGGCTCTTAACAAAGCTGAACTAGCCTGTGTTTACTCGGCACTGATTCTGGTCGATGATGATGTTGCCGTGACGGTAAGTTTTCTGGTTTTTGTGGATGCTGATCACCCCGGTACTGTGGATGTGGTGGTGCGATGTGGCTTTATACGGTTCAACCAGGTCGAATGTTGCCCTAAGTTTGCCTTTAGAGTGCATCGAATGTAAATGATCCAGTAATTCTTGTTACAACAGCTTAATCCACTATTACTTTAGAAGCAATGAACGCACAGTGCCACATACCACGAACAGCTTCGGGGTGTTGATTTGTTAGGTTATGGTTCCGGCCGTATGTTTACATCGTGTCTCACCCACTCTTGTTTCTGTTTCTTTGTTTGCACCGTGCAGGACGAGAAGATTGCGACCATCCTGAAGGCCGCCAGCGTTGATATCGAGCCGTACTGGCCTGGTCTGTTTGCCAAGGCCTTGGAAGGTATCGATGTCAAGAGCCTGATCACGAGCATCGGCTCCGGTGTCGGATCCGGTGGTGGTGCCCCGGCTGCTGCTGCCGCTGGTGGCGCTGCTGCCCCGGCTGCCGCTGAAAAGAAGGAGGAGAAGAAGGAAGAAGAGCCAGAGGAATCCGATGATGACATGGGATTCGGTAAGTTACGAAGCTGCGCTCTCGAATCAAAGAAAAGTCATCTAACCTGTCTCGTTTCTTCGTTTCTTCTACAGGTCTCTTCGGTTAGATCTTTCTCGCCGTGCTGGAACGTACAAAGCAAAAGAGAGTACATCTCTTTTCCCTGTACTGGTATTTGTACAATTCTACTGTACGTGTATGAATAAAACATTGATATAAATACCCCCAGTTCCGGTCCATACCTTGTGCTGCATTTGAATATTTCCGGGAGTCGTAGGAAGAACAGTGTTCTCGTGATGACCTTATCTATTACGATGATCAAACGTGCATGATATGTAAAGTGATAACATGTGCATAAGGTGTACCGTATCAACCCAGCATTGATTAATTTATCCTTAAACTTATCTTTATTCAACTTAAATTTCCATCACATGCTCCAAACATCTGTCCCGGAAATATTCATTCCGCTTTCGATTCTCATTTTTTGACGCAGAAAAGTACTTCGATAGTTTCTCACTGCCATAGGAGGCCTTCTGGCTCTCCTTAGCATCCGGTTCCTCTTCAAACTCCATGTCGTACGCTTTCTTCTCCAGCGCATTACCCGCCGTCGACCAGCTGAACCGCACTAACCGCGGAAACCCGAACACCAGATCAATATCACCAAGGAACTTCTTCGTAACCGGATCTCCCGGGTAACCGCTACCGAACGAATTACCACTCTCGACGTTCGGTTTCTCGCGAAATTTCCACACCTTCAGCGCATGGTCACGGGTAACTTTCGCTGCTATACTCGCTGCCGAAACGATCGGATACGTGCTATCGGCTTTCTTGGCGACAGTGATTTTAAACCTTGGAAAGATGGCTTTCAGTTTCGCTTGATACTTTTCCGGTGGGCCCACGGTGTCCACGTAAACCTCGGCTATGTTGACACCGGCCGCAATCGCCGAGTTGATGAGCCCAATGGCCGAATCCATTGACACTTCGTTGAGGGAATGTTTCGTCCGCCGGAGCATACTCATGGAGATTACGTTGGGCGATATGGCTTCAACAGCCCACCCCAGTGCTTCAATCGCGTAGTCCTTACGATTCATTTCGTCAAATATTTGATCCCGTTTCTCCTCAGTCAGCTGTTTGGAGTCGGCAAAACCAAGCTGTTTGAGTATATCCTTTTTTGAAAGAGGACAGAACGCGATTCCGTACACCATAGGGCCTGTGACGAGAATGGTTCATTATCAGATGCTGTGGAAATGGTTGCTTAGTTCATATTTCTGTTACCCAAAACCGGACCACGACCAGCTTCATCCACACCAAGCATGCAAGGCTCGTCCATGCACAGCTGCGGAATGTCGGAAACGTACACAAAGTTCTTGGCATTGTCCTGCTCCAGAATGTACGGCCCCAGCGTTTCCAAACCATTAATTTTACCTGGCTTCGTCACAGTTTCACTTTCAGGTTCTTGCTTAATTTCCGTATCCATTTTTAAATAGAAAATAAGATAAACGCTTCACAACACGAAATCCGATCACGAAATAATACTGCAACCGTTGATTTGCCGCGCAAAGCGCACATCAACTTTCGTGGCAGTGTTGCCAATTGTTGTCGAATTGTTTATTCAAATTCTTTTATTTTAATTGAATTCTACCGCGAAATTATTGAATCCGGAAAGGAAAGATTAGGTAAATTCTGCATTTCTAAAGTATATTTTAGGTAAAAAATCTTCAAAAAGGATCAATTTTAAGAAAGAAAATGTAAATAAAACACTCTCCAGCATCACGGTATTTGTTGTGACGGTTTCTTTTTTGACAACATATCAACACACAGTTTGACGTTCAGCTGTGTATGTGGAACAAATATTTTTAATTCATTAAAAATCTGTGTTTTCATTCACTTTCTTGCAAGATTACGTGTGTTGAACAGAGAATTAGTACATAATACTGTCGCAAAACGGAAGTATTGTTCTCAGTCTTAAACGATGGCCGATTGGGATGAGATTAAACGTTTGGCCGCCGACTTCCAGAAGGCACAGTTGTCCAGCAGCCTGCAAAGGTAGGAGAAGGGGACCGTTTATGTGGCACACATTCCTTTCACCCATGGCACATTACGATATCAATGCTCGTTTTCAGGCTGTCGGAAAGAAATTGTATCGAAATCGTGAAGCTGCTGATCGAAAAGGGTCTTATCGACGTGATCTACACCAACGATGGCAAGGAATACCTCACACAAGATCATCTGCAGCAGGAGATGCGAGATGAACTGTACGTTCGTGGTGGACGTGTGAATCTAATCGACCTAGCGAAAGTACTAAACGTCGATTTCGGCAAGGTCGAGTACATCGCGAAGCGTATTATCGATCATGATTCCGAGCTGCACCTGCTGCTGGGTCAACTGATCGATGCGAACTACATTCAACGTATAGCGTCGGAAATCAACCAGAAGTTGGTGCAGTACGGCGAGATCAACATAGGAAAGCTAACGTTGGTGTACGATCTGCCGGCCGATTTCATACTCAACAAAATTGTCCTCCCGAACCTACACTCCATCATCATCGCTAAGCAGGACCCGACGAATACGCACATATTCTTCACGCAGTCGTACATTGCGCGCAACAAGGCGAAAATCCGTGGTGCACTCGCTGCCATAACGAAACCGACGCCGATCTCGGTCATCCTGAACCTCACCGATGTGCCGGCGCGCATCTTCTACATGACGCTAAATGAAATGTCTTCGTTCGGGTCGGTTACGGTGCAATCACCGGCAGGGCAGTACATTCCGCACGTGTACGCACGCATGCAGGCCCAGTGGGTGCGGGATCACTACCGCCAAAATGGGTACATCATGTACGATAACGTCGTGAAGCTGGGTGTATCGGACGTGCGTTCGTTTGTGCAGACGCAGCTACCGGACGAAAAGTTGATCTTCATGAAGAACTGCATCGTTGGCAGCAGGATGATCGAACAGGTGAAGGACTCGATGGAAGTGTGCGTCAGCAGTAACTCGTACCTGGACGTGTCCACCATTCTGCCGCCCGCCCTGAGCGACGATAACGTGGATGAAATCCTTACCCACGTGCTAACGCCTACGATCCGCAAGCAAACATACGTGTTTGGTTCGGTCGTGCTGACGATTGGCTTCATGGATGAGTGCGTGAAAGGTTGCCAGGAGCTGGTAAGCGAGCATGCGAAGCGTGCCGTTGAGTCCGGCAGCTATCAGAAGTACATCGCCGAGAAGATGATGAAACACCAGGACGTGGACAGTTCCGCGGTGGACGATAGCAAAGCAGACAAGCGCGAGGAACGGCGCAAGAAGGCCGCCGGTGGAAAGGGTGGCGGTGGTACGCAGGGTCGCGAAACGAAAACGAAATCCACGAAGAAGCATGCCCGGGGCAACCGGGGCCACGTATCCGACTCGGAGGATGAGGCGGAAGTGGTGCAGTCGGGAAAGAAGGGGGGCAAGGAGCCGCACATCGAGCTGATCACGTGCAAAGAGATTGCGAAGGTGGTGGAAAAAACGCTCGAACCGGAGGGGCTGGAGGGGCTGGCGAAGGACCTAGCAAATCATTACTACCCGTAAGTGGCATATCAGGCAACTCTGTTGTCAATTTATTCAATGGGAGGTTTCTTATAATTGAATATTTTATAATTTTAAATTCAATTGAAATTTGCTTATCGAATCCGAGATCGTTAAATGGGTGAAAATGAATATGCATTGGACAATGAAATTCACTTTGTGAAAGGATAAAGAATACAGGTTGAAGGCTTTAACTCAGGCCCTCGGAGAAAAGGTTAAACTGAAATATTAATTAATTAATATTAATTAATTTTTTATTTTTTTCCCTTTCGCAAAACCAGTGTTTTGAGCAAACAATCGCTCGCCAAAGCGCACGAACTGTACGAGCTTTCGCTGCAGAAGAACAATCAAAACCGCCGGCAGACGCACGCCAGCATCCAGGAGAAGCTCAACAACCTGTACAACGACATCCGCCTGTACGAGAAGGGGCTGAAGCTGTTCCCGGCGGATGTGCAGAGTCAGCTGCTAAAGTATCTGCTCAAAACGCTCGGCACGGACGTCTGCAACGAGATATGCCTGTACGTGGCGGCCGAATGCAATCTAAACACAAACTTTAGCGCCTCGCTGACGGCCGAACAGCGCACCAAGATTGCGAACGACAGCGATGCCGAGTACCGGGCGCCCCTGCAAACCCTGTGCAAGGCGCTGACGGGCAGCGAGAGCGTGGAAGATTTCCTCGAGAAGACGGAAAAGGCGCTGCAGGCGTGTAGCATGATGCTGAAAAAGATCGACAAAAAGAAGGATAGGTACGTTGCGAAACTGGTTCGTGGGAGCCGGCCTTCTTCCCATCTTCCCGTTCGCTTTTGAGGGCGCCGCCGCTCCACCCGTCGATTAGGTTCAATTAAGTAGATAACGAATTTTAATTTATCAGTCGGTCGGACGGTCGTTGCGTATCGAACCGTACCGTAATGCTATCGTTCCGGCTTCGCTTATGTTGGCTAAATTGGACATTAATTAAGTTAGATTAGTTGCTGCGGTACTCTTGACTTCCTTCCCATGCTGTTTGAGACACAGTCGATGCTTTGTATGATTATCATTTTCGTTTTTTCTCTACCTCCCCCCCCCCCCCCCCCCCCCCCCCGGGGTGTCCGTTTGCAGGAATTTAATTCTATGCCACAAACACGGCCTGCTGGAGCAACTGACGAACTGTACCGATCCGGCACTGGTGCTGCATCTCGCCGTACTGATCATCTTCACCATCTCCACGCAAACCATGCTCCACGCTTCCGGTCGGCACGTGTCCGCCATTTTAAGCTACCTCCAAACGGTGTTGAGCGCCGAGGAGTCGAAGCTGTTTAACAATTACCACGGTTGGTTTGAACCGCACAGACATACCGCGATACACAGGTGTTCAAATAGAATGCTCCTTATTTTCCCCCTTTTTCCCGATAGATCTTGTACTGAAGCTCCTGAGCGCGGAGAGTTCCACGACGGACGAACCGAAGGTCAGCGTAGAGGACATTAACAGGAAACTTACGGAACTCACACCGGTCGTGAAATCTGCCGCCGGTAACTTCAAGAAATCTGGCGTTACGGCAGTGGAGTAAAGGGAAATTGAAAACCACCATTGCGTTCGTGTTTTCGTGGACAAACGAAGTCACTATATCTTCCCGGCAGCAGCTTAAGCCGTATGCGGTTGGGTCCTACTTTTGTTAAAGTATGCTTCTTTTCTGTTTTTACACTATCCGATTCTGTCCCTAACGTATCAATAAAAGAAATTTTGTTAATTGATTAATTAGTGCGTGGGATTGGACTCATTACATTTTCTTTGGTTGAGTTAGATTTCAATTAAGTAAGCTTGTTTGACGTGCGTCACATGCGGTGAGGAGAAACCCCGGTGTGGTCTTGGCTTGGTTCTCTTCATAGGGTCGAGCAGAGGGCTCCTAATGAGTGCTCCAGCCAGGAGAGTCGAATCAGTTGGATTCTGGATTATTATGTTATGACATCCTACATTATTGATTCCTTTCTATCGGAAAGGCAAGCAATTACTGTGCCCCAAGAAAAGTAGATCGGCTACGGCGAAGACCCTCCTCGATGTTCCCGAGTGTTCCGTTAACCGAACGTGACGCTCGTCGGAGTTGCGTTCAAATCCATTTTTTTTTCATCCTCCAATATCAACCGCCTGCGTCGTCGCCTGGGGAATTTATCGGTAACATTACACACCAGTTGCTCCCCGCCGCATCGGAACCGCTTTTGTGAGCAAATTAACGCCTAAGAATTGATTCACAAGTGAACGCGGTCACGCCCGCTAAATGGTGATGGTCAACGGACCTAGAGCAGGCGAATGTGTGTGCGTATGCGTGACCTAGGAGAAGTGGTGCCCGTCGTGCGCGAAATTTGCTTTTGGAGCTTGGTGGAGATATATATTTTTTTCATCGCTTCCAGTCCTTTTCGCATCGTTCGGCGCTAGACGCGGCGGAAACCTGGTGCCCAATTGAGACACTCAGCGGCAATTCGTGGCCATCACGTGGCGTTGCTGCCTCCCTAATTCAGGCGGTTGGTTTTGCGGGCTGATTCAATCGGAACCGAGTGTTACATCAGTTTTCAGTCCGCAGACCGCAGCGAAGGGGTCAAATGTGAATCGCAGCAACCCCCTTTGGTTTTTTTTTTGGGAAGCCGGTTTGGGTTCTTTTTCTGCCTCCAGTGCTGTGTTTTATTTGCGTCTGTGTGTGTGTGTGTGTATTTATATTTTCCGGCTTTTCCTTCCCCTCGGCGTATCATGCGGTCCTTCTCGGTTGACTGTCGCGTTGTGTTGTTGTCCCTCCCACTCCCACTCCGGTTGCTAGGGGGAGGAAGTTTCCGCGGATATACCCACTCGGACCCGACCCGAGCGGGCGGCCGTATTTGACAGGCTGTTTGCAGTGCTTGTGCAGCAGTGCCGCGTTTGAACAGCAGGCGACGACGTCGATTTCTCGCTTATCGCCCCAAACACGTGGACCTTCTTTCCGTCGTGCGCGATCTCTCGGTGCCGACCGCCGATCCGGGTGACTCAAACAGAGTCAATAAACAGTACACCCGACCCGACACCCGAACAGTTGTCGGTGGTGCGCGTGATAAGATTATCGGCGATAAGATAATTCGATCCGTAGTGCCCCGTAGGATTTCCCATCAATGAAGGTGCGTTAATGAATAGCAACTTGTCGCCGACAGGCCGGTCGTGTTGGTCGTGTGCGTCCACGTCATCGTTTGCCGCGTTTTCCACCCCTTTTTCACGCCATTTTGGTCGGCTGATTCATTTTCACGGTCACCGGGGCGCCAACACCCGGGGTGGTGCAACTACACGTGATTCTGGAATTAAAAATAGAAGCTTCCCGGTTTTGTTTATTGTTTTTTTTTTTTTCGTGCGCAACATGCCCAACACGCCAACGCATCGATTCGTGCCCGGGTGTGGCTGTGTGTGAAAGTGCGTTTATACTTAGTACTCTTCTGCCGGTTAGTATACGTGACAAGATTTCTCGGCCTAACGTGTGGCCGGATCTTCCGCACACGCCATCACGATACGCGCGCGCCTTTACGTTTTCAATCGATAATAATAGCACGCGAGTAGTGTCAACGAAAGCACACGCACACACGCGCACGGGTTCGCGTTCGGTGTAGTACGGCGCGTAGTGGACGTCAGTGGCGCCGGCCGCGCTTGCATAATACGTGACTGCCAACCAAACCCCTATCTTCCGGTTCCTGGTCGCTGCATCCTGCGACGAGTTCGAGACGAGTTCAGAAAGAGGGGAGAGGAAAAAAAGAAACACGATAAGAATGTATTGTACGTGATCAGGCGTGTCAGTGTGGTTGTAGTGGTTGAGTGTACGAGCGGCGAAACGTAAACAAACAGTGACGTTTAGCGTAGTTTGCAGAACAAGAACAAGAAGCCGAACGGTGGGCGAAATGATTCGAATCGCTGACGGTGCGTGCCCGCGATTGCATCGGTCGCAGGTTGCTTGGATATTGATGGCTTGGGGGAGATTGGGAGCAAATGTGGCACTAACTGGTGGGATAAGTTAGTTTACGATTGGACCACCCCAGGGCTACTACTCGATCGATTACGATCGCACGTTGGCCGATGCAGGTTGGAAGATGTTTCCGCGAAGATTTATGCGACATGATAAGCGTATGTACCCAATGCCGGATTTGCAACAGCAGCAGTCCCGCAGTCCGATGCGCTTGGGAATAATTTACGCCGCACTTGATGTTTGTCGCTTGTGGTGGCGGGCTCCAACGTGGAAACTTATCGCTGCACACGCCAACATTCGTTGGGGTTGTTTATTCGCCTAATAATTACTTCTCTTTTCGGGCGGTGGCGCAACCACGATAAGCACCATGATTGAAGTAAATTTATTGTTTTATTAGTGGCAGAAACAGAAAAAACCACCAGTCGTACCGTTCAGTCGTAAGACAATAAGGGTTTAATTCTCATATTGTTGTTCTTTGTTATTTGTTTATTCTAAATATTGTTATCAAATGTTGACAAATGAGCTTGTTGAAATGATCCAAAATCAATAACCGTATATAAAAATAAATTAATTTTTAGTATTTATAAAAAAAGAAAAAGCTTACGTATTTTAAACTATTAATGTGAAGGAGCAATACCCTTTTTTAAAGTTTTAAATGAGTTTTGGAAAACTCCAGTGTAACTTAATAAATTCAAAGCCTTTCGGCCCTTTAAAAAGCATCTTAAACTGTCATTTAATATTTCTATTAAAACAAGTATTTTACTTGAATTTTTCCCATTTTTAAATGTAAGTCATGTGTTCAGGATAGGATTTTATTCTAGTTGGAAACAAGTGGCGTAAAATGTATGGATTTTTTACACCATAGTTCTACTTTGACCGGCAGGGCACCGTTCAATCACTAACGATAGTTAAATATTGGTTGTTTGGGACGCTTTCCAGTCGATTACGAAAATATGTTTCATACGCTAAACAACAGATGGCGGATAGGATCTTGTAAACCACCCACCAACGTTGCCGTTTTGTCAGTTACGCATTCCACTTATTTCCCTATCATTTTTACGATCACACCTCCCTCCACCGGAATGAAATTCGATCCCATTTGATGGTGGCCGTTGCATTTTTATTTTTCCTCCCTCATTGTCTCCCATCCCCAGCCGACCCCGAATTGTGTGCGTCTTTTTATGTATGCGCACGTCAAAATTGGGAGTCTAAACATAAACAGGAAAAGCTGGCCCTCCACCTGATGACCTCAGCAAAACATGACCCCAGCGGGCGTTGTGGGCCACAGTGCTTAGGGACGGTGTCGGGTGATTCCCTTTACGCACGTGTTTCCCGCCACAAGTTCGTGGGGATTGTGGGCGGTGCCGTAAGGTGTGCCGGGAGGTGCCTTTTTGCGTAAATGGTCGTGTGCAAATAAGAAAAAAAAAAGACAAACACCCTTACGTTCTGAATTCACTTTACGTTATACAACAGTGATGAGGTGTGAAAAGAATTTTACTAAAACTTCTACCGATGGAACGAGTGGCATTCTAAGAATCGCCGAAGGTGGACATTTTCCAGGGGGTGCGTTTTGGATTGATAAGTTTCGGTACTAGTAATAGTGAAAAATTTAAAGGTTAATGGGACGTCATAGTTATCTGAAATCCGTACATTCTCTTTTAAATAAAGTTCTTTAGTTAGATGAAGTTCATTTTTTATATTTTGATCAAACCACTTTTTATTAGTTTAAATTACTACTCTTTTTAAGTAATAACGCAAATTAAATTTTTTCAATTGGTATCCCACTTTCTCAAAGTCTTTCTACAAAAATTGCGCAGTAATTGCGGTTCTTAATTCACTAAATTGTCCTGATATTTTTTTTCAGAAATTTCCTCTAGAAATTCACAATTTTAAAATAGCTAGAATTGTATAAAATCATAATGTATGATAGAATTAATCACTTGTATGAATCCAGAAACAGTTTTACTGAAATCTCCATCTTCTGCTGTATTTTTCATTCCTAATATTTTATACTAAAGGTTTCAAAAAGATCATCAACGTGAATATTTCCCGTAAATTTTGAGATTTGAGGTTTTCTCATCCTTTCTCTCGATTCTCTTTTTCCGAGTCCTTCTTGTCCGCTTGATGGAGGTTTTCCCGCTGATAGAGATTTGCTCCCTTCAAGACAGGTTTCCCCACTACAAGACCAAGCCTTTGTGTCCTTTGTAATTCGCAAAATTCCACTGACTTATCACGCCACGAAAAGGGGACGCACCCCCGTACAGTGGTAAAAAGCGTAAGCAACCCTTCCCCGTGTGGCCACAGTGCGTCCGAGTGCGTCGCGTCGAGGGAGAAAAAGAGACGGCGAAAGAGGGAGAGATAGAGGGTTGTTGTCCATCGGTCCATTTGCGCGTTCGGGCGATAAAACCGATCGACCGCGTGTGTTTCGCACTCGCACTCACACACACACCGGCACATCGGCCATCGGGTCCGAGACGGGATCGGGGAGTTTATGCTGCCGAAGATGACGTACCAGACGAGCGTGTTCGCGCGTGTGTGTGTTGGTGTGTCGGAACCGTGCGGGGTGGCGAAGGGTGGCCCGAACACAGCCGCACGCGCGTACGCAAACTGCTAAAGCGCACCCGTACCCGTGATTCTACCACTTTCTTCTACTTCTATTTAAAGCTGCTGCCGGGACATGCTCCGATCGCATAACGACACCGTCGCTTCACTTGCGCTCTTGCGGTCGTCGTCGTCGTCGTCGAGTCCGGTAGATTTCGCTGCTGCTGCTGCTGCTGCTGCCGCTGCTTCTGCTGCCACAGAAACTCCCTCGCAGTGGTGCGCGATTTGTCCGGCAACAACGGAGCCGGGTGTTGACGACGGCCGGCACTTGATCGCCGACGATCGTTGAGCCGCCGCCGCCGGTGCTTGGGTCGTGTGATAATGTCCTGCGATCGGAGCGCGTGATCTTCGCTCAAGTGCAAAGTGCTGATAAAGACGTCCCGCCTGCCGTGGGTCAAGTGTGTGATTACGATCAAGGCGCTCGATCGATCGATAATGACCGAGAACTCGAGAATCGTGAAGGACGGTGTGGTGGCGCCGGTGATAGTGAAGGGTGCGATGGCCAATGGGCATCACCATCCGGCACTGAACGGTGGCCATGCCGGGCTCGGGGCGGACGGGAAGAAGGTGGTGATGCCGCTGCTGGAGGTGGACGCGACCCACACGGCCCACCACGAACCACCGGACGGTGGTACCCGCGCCTGGCTGGTCATGATCGGGGCCTTCCTCTGCAACGGCGTGCTGTTCGGGGTGATCAACACGTACAGCGTGGTCTACCTCAGCCTCCAGAAGCAGCTGCAGGAGATCGGCGACAACGAAGCGTCCAGCAAGGCGGGTAAGTAGCCAGACGAGCCAGACGATCGAGTGAAGAAGATCGTTCAAAACTGTCGATGAAAACGTGGAAAATTTCTCCCGAATTCGTGCATTTATTATGTGTTTTAAAAAAGTGATTAAGGAAACAAATTTCCCATCTTTAAGTGTTCCGATGTACGCTCATTGATTTTGTGTTAAAAGTGCAGAAAAGTTCGAAGCGTTTTAAATCGATTTTTTCTTTGCTTTTCGCTCCAGACAATTGGTTGTTTATTTAAGGTTTAAAATATTTTTTCATCTGTCAAGAAATATTCCTAAATTTTATGAACAAAGAAAAGGTGTTTTTGTAGTAGTAGTAGTGGTTTATTTGAAGTAATTAGATCGTTAATATTACAGCTTCAAAACTCACACATAATGGGTTTGATAACTTGTCTTTCCTCTTTATTTCCTAGATCTTAGTTAGCATTGCTAATTGGGACTTCCCTAAGTATACCATTATAGGTGGTGTAATATAGAGTGGGAGAAATTTTACAGGGTTTCGAGTCATATAAGGGAACAATGCAATCAGTAGAGAGAATGTGTCAACCGGTTAAGAGAATGTTACAGCCCACTACATGGCTGCATCATTCTCTTAACCGGTTGACACATTCTCTCTACTGATTGCATTGCTCCCTTATATGACTCGAAACCCTGTATTACAAAAACGCACTTCACATGCAAACAAAATGCTTACTTATTTTTTTACTTTAATTATTTTCTACGTTAAACTTACGAATAATTTGAATACAAACTAAAGGTAGGAATTGAACAATTAAAGAATTAAAGAAAAAAGCCATGCATGAAATTGGTTAATAGGTTAATGGAGGGATGCTAGAGATATTAGAAGGAGGTGTTGATTGGTGAGAGTAGAGTTATTTGAATTCCTTATAGGTACTATACTATACAAAGGTACTATACAAAGGTGTTTTTGTCACTATGCAGAAATTGGTGCATTTTTTTATCGATGCGTAAAGTTATTAAGAAGAAAGAATTTATTCTTCTTAACTGAGAATTCCTTTAGAAGAAAACAACCCGTGTAAACTAATGCTGTGAACAAAAATAAGAAAACGAAAGCTAACTTGTACACTCAATATAATACCATATTTCACGCCTTTTTTTTTCGTACCCGCAACCCTTCATGGGTGTTTAAACTTACGAACCACGTGCTGCGATGGAGACGGATGGTGATTCATCCTGGAGCAGGCCGAATTTATCGAAACGTCATCGTGCTTTCCGCCATTACCCACCTGTATGCAGTATGCTCGCGCGCTTAAAACGCGTATCAAAAATAGCTCCGTGCGCGCGCGCCATCTTGGCGTGGGAATCTTGGCAAGGGCAAGGTTGGTTTATGCGACGTTCTTCTGCATTCTCCGACCGAGCGGACGCGAAAGGTTTCGCCGGCGGTGGCAGCATCGACTGATGCAATTATGTGACCGCCTTTCAAATCCCACCAACATTCATTATTTAATCCCTTATCGCGGGTTTGGCTGTTGTTTTTCCCCGCTAATTGATGGCCGATCTTTCGGCCGGCAAGCGATAGAGAGCGTGAAGCATCGCGCATTTCGCATCCTTCGCACGGCCCAAAAACATGACCTGTACCACTCATGCATAGATGGGCGTCTGAAGGCGGGGTAATTAAAGCGTCCCAAGCGTCCTAGCGTCGGCCGCATTTTGAGCGTTCGAGCGGGCACCAGAAGCCACGGTGAACAAAAACAAACAAAAAAGCCCTCGTGGTGCGCCCGTGGTGCTCTTGTTGTCTTCGGCGGGTGGTGATAAGAGCGGTCCGAAAAACCATTAGAATAAAGCGGCGATGTAAGCACGGGATGCACTGTTTGTGTGTGTCTCTGATTATGACTCCATTACACAATGGTGCCACCGCTGGTGATAGGAGGCTCGGGGCGAACACACACGCTCTCGTAACACTTTCCGCACCACCACCAAGTTGAACGACCCATTCGGGAGGTCGCTCGAAATTTGTCGAAAGCGAAAACGTACACCCGCGAGGAACATTCCGTTGTTGCATAGTTCGGTTCGGGGGAAGCGGGCGGTAATAATAATCTCCCCCCGGTGATAGTTGGTGGAGCGAAAGGATGGATTAGTTTTATTGCCACTCACTTGCCGACCGGCGCGGTCGCGGGTATTTATGACGCGTCCCGTTCTGGAGAGCAGACTGTTGAGCAGTCTGTTCGGTGCCGGAAGCGAGGAGCTTAATCGCGCCGACGGAGGCTTTCGCGCGGAGGTGCGCAAAATTATATGCAAATATAATTCGCATCAAATTAAAACCCCGGCGGCACACCTCCACCTGTTTGATGTTTGGTAAACAACCCCGTCCGCAGTAAGGGGACGGTGTTGCTATGGTGAGAAGCCGCTTTCCGTTCGCTTACTTGTTGTTTATTACGATTATTCGCACGACATGAGATCGCCTATCGTTGATGGAGTGCAGATATGAGATTAGCATCGAGTGGGTCCTTCTTGGCTGGAGCGCACACGCCAGGTCACTTTGAATAGGACCGGGAAGATTAGCGATTCGGGTAGCTCGACTTGACAACCGACCTTGTCATCGAAGTACTCCCTGCTATCAGTCGCTTGAGTGATCGATCGTTGCTGAATTTATTGTGTTTTGTTGTTGTTGTTGTTGTTGTTGTTGTGTTGTAGCACAATCTGTCTGCTCGATTGAAGCAAACAATGCAGTTTACTCTCTGCACAACCAAAATATGCGTTTTCATCTGTACGTGTGCGTTCGGACATTGGACCAAAAAGAAAAAAAACCCCATGCCGCTGTGAGCGAGCCCCCGAAAATTTGTTTTCCCGCGGTGTTTTGTTTTCTCTCCTCACCTCCGGCTGTTGACGTTAACGCACCACCGCGCCGAAGAGTGAGAAAACGCGCGAAGAAGAATGTCCTTCGCTTTCCCTTACTCATCACCAAAACCATCACCACCATTGCAGCATAAGCGTGTTGAAGATACAGTTTGAAAAAAAAAAACATTACATGTACTAATAATAAAAATAGATCGCTCGGAAGGTTTTTGCGTCTCGCAGAAAACGAATCGGCGAGAACGACGGGTTCGAACGACGAAAGTGGTTGACACTTTCAATCACAGCTTCGCTTATCAGCGAGCAGCTCGAAGCATCTCGATGACGCAGTTGCTTCTGCATGGATAAGAGACCTTACCTGGGAGGATGGGATTATGTGACCAAATGGAGGGTTTTTTTTCCTTTGCGCCGGAAAGGCTTCTTGACACGTGCCAATCATCCAATCATATGACGCTCATTTGCCGTTTCGTACGCAATTTCCGAAAGCGTCTTACGGTCGTGCTCTAGAGGCGGTTGGTGTTCTAGAGCGCCGTTTTAAAAAGAGTTGATACATCGGCCAACACCAGCGAAGTATCAATTAATGGCTGTTTTTTTTTGTTTTTAGTTTGTTGCTGTGCGCTTCCGACGCGAAGCCGATGATGTTGGAAGAAGATCTCCGGTTTCGATCGATCGCACGATAGCATCCGCACGTCCACCAACATTCAATTGATAGATTATTCGATTCGACCACCGTTTCGCCATATCTTCCCCAGACCTCGGGCGCTACGTCCCGATGTGCCTAGTCTAGCGCACACAATTGCTCAAATTTAGACGGGCACGTTTGTGTAACATCCAGCGGTCGCCATATTTTGACATCACAAAACCCTCTCGTGCGTTGGTTGGAGCTTCATTGTTTTTCGACAGCGACGTCCCGAATAATGCAAAACAAAGCGATTTCAAAGCGCAAGCGGTATGCAAACAAACAAATGAAACGGGTATTCCAAAAGTGTAACGAAAGCAAAATGTTGTTGTTTTTTTTTTGCAACAACATTTTTTTGCTTTCTTTGCCGCACGCCACCGTCGCCATAACAACAGGTCGGGTGAAGCGGAAATGTCACTCCATCTAAGCACGCACCTTAGTAGACCAAGCTGCACCAAGGTGGTTACAATCTAGCTGTTTACATATCACAATGCTGTTTGCGAAAGCCTCAGTGACGTAGACCACCCTGCAGCCGGTTGGGCGCGTGGAGGCGTGGACCTAAACCGGTGTTCGATCTTTTAAATAATTCATCGCAATCGCCGCATTTGCAGTGCCGTTTACTGCGCACTCAGTCACGTTGTTACCTTTCGTTCAAAACTACTACTCACCGCAGCTACAGTTGCAGCTGCTTCCTGCACGCCGGAACGCTTGCTTTAGGTTGGCAATTAATGGGCAAACAGTTCGCCGGTGCCGCCGGAATGTCGCTGTAAAAAGGTAAAATTCTTCCGTCGGTCGATGCTGCTATCAGTCGAGTGGGGGGGAGGGGGGGGGACTCGGGAGGGCAAAAGGGGAAGTGCGCGTTCTGTAATTTGCTGCCAACATTATTTGTTTAAGTTACGGCTCGTTAGCACCCCGAGTGCACGCTTTCAGGTTTGCGTCTCTTTTGCTATCAGATAATGGGTTGCATCCATGCTTGGGGCATAGCTGAGCTTGGACGGCTTACTTATATGAGATGTAAAATCTCATGTGCCATTTCTTGGTTTACTCGGGTTTACGTTATGGTTGCTTGTATCTTTATTATTAAGTACAGCTGCCATAAACATAATCTCGGTGAAATAAACAGTTGTGACGCAACTATTTGCGTGCTGCATAACTGGCGCCATCTATTGTCAACTAGCTGAATCACCTAACCATCACGGAGGTGTTACAGCCCATCTTCCAAAATGCTATTTCTTATCATCTTCATTACATGAAAGCGATTGCAACTAACGACAACAATTTAACACAAAGTCTTATTAGCATGCCATGCCTTAAGTTAGACACAGGAAGACGAATGTGCCCAACGCAAGCAAGCACGTTAGTTCTTACAGATTAAAACCAGATACGACACAGTTTTTGTTTGATTATTTCCTTTCAGCCAGATTAAAACAAAATCATGCGCGGAAATATTCATACCAACTCAGCAAAAACTGATGAATTCCCAGGTCTTACTGTCTTCTATTTGATACGGTGATCCAAGAGCCATCTAGTCTTACAACCAATACTCTTCCCATTTTGTTTCTTATCATGCTGATGTCAGTAGAAAAAAATCGTATGTAACTTTTTGTCCGTGCGATAAGACGCGAAATCTCAACCTAAATCAGAATTGTAATAAAACTTTAACCGCAAGACACATTTACAGAGGGAAGACACATTTATAAATTTGCAACTTTTGTCTGATTTTTTTCCTAGCGTAGCTTATTCCCTTCTTTTAATATTCATTTCATTCCACAGTTCGATTTTTGTTTCTTGTATTCATCGAATTGTATTCAGGTTCTAAGAATTATAAGTTCCTTTTTAAAAAACAAATATTTCATCATTTGCGTAAGACTCTGAAGTGTCGACGAAGTTCTAGCAAGTCTTTACGCCGAGCGTTGAAAGCGTGCCCGTTATCCGATGAAACAAAAAACCTAACTATTACTTCCGTTCCGCAGTTACGCAGTCGTAGCGCCGCAGGGGAAGATCGTTTCCACCAGGTTTTCGACGACACTGTCGGCGGCATATTGCTCAGCAGACCATATTTATAGCACTGAAGTTGTTTGACGTAGCAGTACAACGACACCGCTCGTGCACGATTCTGAGGTAACAATTCTCAACCAGTGTATGGCTTCCGTGCAGTGTGTTTGTTGGTAGTGCCGTAGCACGGAAAACCACAATGGAAAACCTAACAGTGGCAAAGAAGTGGTAGGTGCCGGTGCCGGTGTTCTACCGGTGAAGCATGGGCTGCCACACGCAAGCGCTACACTGCGAAGCGTTTGCTAGAAGAATACATATTACATAGCTCATTTTACACCTTTCCTGGTGGGCTCGAAAGTGACGCGAGAGGAACACAGTATACTATGGAAGAACGGAGTAAAAGACAACGATCGGTTAAGCTGATCAAACCGCCGTGTTCCGCTGATGGCGCTGATGCCTTGGATTATGTTTCGTTTTCCGTCTCGCCGGTGGGAAACGACTGGGAAGTAATCGTACCATTCACAATTTTGCTACAAAGTGGGTGATGTGTGGCGCCGCACCGTGGGTCGTTTGATTCGTGGAAAACAGCATCGGCGGTTAGAGTCGCGGGGAATCCTTACATGACGCTCGGAGTCGCGTTTGCCGGCCAGCCATCGGTCGATCGTACGTTTCTACCGATGGTATGGTGCATTTTCAAATCCAATTACGCTTCCAATAAATCATAACATAATTTTCTCATAACATAACATAATCATAACTCCTCGCAGTGCCGCGGGCGTTCGTCATTAATGGACGTACAAGAATTGTTTAACGTGGACGGATTGACCGTGTGTATGTGTTTGTGTGACATTATCCTTAAGGCGGTTTAGTTTGACAAGAGCTTTAACGTGTTTGTTATCAGCCGGCACCGGATTTACTTATCCTTTAACATGCGGTTTAACAAAAAGGGTCAAGTCTCTGACCATAATTTGAACGATAATGAACATAAGGATGATCCATCGGAGGTTGATGCCCCGTCTAGATATTTCTTTTATTTTTCTGATTGATTAGATTTTTTTGTCTCATTTTCTCTTTTCTGATTTCTGAATGTATTGCTTGCAAGACAAAACCAATCTTTTACACAAAGTGCGAAACTATTTTGAGTTTGAATGAAGTGTAGTGGTTTTACAATATGATTCTTTACAATCTTTCTAGATGAAACTATTCAAGGTTAATGTCTTTTCTATTTGTTTTTATAAAAAATACATAAACTACAAACAATTAATTGATGTTCATCTTCTTTTATTCTCTTCGGTTCTATTCTCACCATAGCCTTTTTTCAATTATTTTTATGTGTTTGTTTTTTTTATTAACATTTGTCAAGCGATGAAATGTGTACACTTTTTTTATTACTTATTTATTTTGATTATTTTTTCATCTCTTATCATTTTGATTTGTTTAATATTATGTATGCAATAATTTGTCACTTTTTTATGCATTGTCTTTATAATTTTCTCCTATTGAAATACAACACCAGTAAAGATACTGGGGTTGTATTTTTGTTTGATATTATTTGATTGATAATTGGTTCTTGTTACAAAATTTGTTTTGTATTTTCTTTAAAAATGTTCTTTAATCACACTTAGACAAATGGAGCCGGGACTAGTGTGTGTTTGTTATAAACTAAACCAGATCAGATAAATATTCCGATCCTCATCTTCATCCTTTATAATCTCTCTCGACGGTAACTTTCCCTCGTGCAAAAGCAAACTTTTACTTTCCATCCACACCAGCCACAACAACCGCTTCAAAACAAAGCGGCCCGCTGTGGATCGTTGATAACAATGTGGTACATGCAGCTTCACACAAAGGATTGCCGTTCGGTGCCGATGTTGTCCGGTCGGAATTAAGTGCGTGATTAGGTGTGGTGTGGTGTGACCGGATCGGCTTTGAAGCAGGGCAGGGGTTTTGTTTACAAGTCACATGGAACGTAAGGGGTTCTATTTGCACAAACAAACCCATGGTAGGCCTGGGATTCGCGCGAGCGCGAGCGTGTCCACATGGAGGGCGCATGGCAGAGAGGGTGAGGGTGCTGCTGTTGATATGGCTTCATTTCGGTCGGTAAACAACAACAACGGGAGGCCGGGTTATTTTGATTACACGGGATGCATTTTTCGGTGGCCGCGATTCCTGTCGAAGGTCTCGTAAACAGTTCCCAAATCACAGATGTTTAAAAACCAAAAAAAAAAAATAAATAAAATGAAAACAAAAAAAAGGAGTTTTTCACGTGTCTAATTTGGATCGTTTTTCGGTCCTGTGCTTTCCTTTCGCAGCCTTGGTTGGTTCGCTCACGATCGGTACGACGTTCCTGCTGTCGCCGGTATCCGGCATCCTGACGGACAAGATCGGTTTGCGGCGTACGACCTTCATCGGCGGGCTGCTAACCTGCAGCGGCATGTTCCTGTCGTCCTTCTTCACGCACAGCGTGGCCGCGCTGTACTTCACGTACGGCATCATGTTCGGGCTGGGGGCGGCATTGGCCTACACACCTTCGCTGGCGATCCTCGGCCACTACTTCAAGCGTTATCTCGGTCTCGTGAACGGCATCGTGACGGCGGGCTCGAGCGTGTTTACCGCGATCATGCCCGTCTGTCTCGACTATCTCGTGGAGCACCTGGGGCTGGCGACCTCCTTCCGCATCCTGGCCGTCATCTCGAGCTTCGTCATATTCTGCGCGCTGCTGTACAAACCGCTGCAGCCACCGCCACCACCGCCGAAGGTGAAACCGGGCCGATCGGCCGTCAACACCTTCCTGCGATCGTTCATCAACTTCGACAACTGGAAGAAGCGACGCTACATCATCTGGGCCGTCTCGATACCGATCGCACTGTTCGGGTACTTCGTGCCGTACGTGCACATGGGCAAGTTCGTGCTGGATAACTTCCCCGGCAAGGGCGAAAACCTGCCCGTCATGTGCATCGGTATTACGTCCGGTCTGGGGCGGCTCATCTTCGGCTTCATCGCCGATATGCCGCGCGTGAACCGGGTACTGCTGCAGCAGATGTCGTTCGTGCTGATCGGAACGCTGACGATGTGCCTACCGGCGACCGGTTCGTTCCCGTTGCTGCTGGCGATCGCCCTTGCCATGGGGCTGTTCGATGGGTGCTTCATCTCACTGCTCGGACCGATCGCGTACGACATCTGTGGACCGCGCGGTGCAACGCAAGCGATCGGTTTCCTGCTTGGCATGTGTTCGCTCCCGCTGACACTAGGACCACCGGTCGCTGGTATGCTGTACGATCAGACGGGATCGTACAAGCTGCCGTTCATCTTGGCTGGCATTCCGCCACTGTTCGGCGCCAGCACCATGTTCCTTATCCGGTGCGTCAAGGATGACGATCCGAAGCAGCAGACGACGGTGACGGAACCGAAGCTGGAACCGTTGGCACATACGGCCTGGGACTGTGGTAAGTAAGAGCCGGTTGGGAACAAGTTACGACAGTAGTATCCATTTTTTCGTTTTAGAATAATTTGTATTTTAAATTCATCTAAAAAGAAGGGATGTTTTTGGGAGAAATCAAAAGAGTTGTTAATTTTTTTAATTATATTTTTGAAATCTATTTATTTGAAATTTGAAATTTTATTATTTGGAAATTGGATATTGTTGAAAAATTATTGATTCACAACATATATTAAACATAAATTAAATTATGTTGTAAAAATCAAAATTGTCAATCAATATTTTAGCTTTTTTTATAGAAAATGCAACATTTAAGGTTTAAAGGAGAAGACTAAATTGACTCGAAAACATCCTCTATTCTTGTTATGTTATGTAATTATTTTAATAATTTAATTCAGCCAAAGCTTTAATTAATATTACTTTTCTTTACCCGCCATACCTCGATCGCTTTCATTCCGCAGAGAACCCTACCGACGGTAAGCCGATGAACGGGCAGCTGCACCACGAGCGACGAGCAACGCTGGCCAGCTCAGGTATTAATGCAAAATCTCCACTACTCACTCATGCGTCTGTGTCGTCCCTGATACTGGAAGCCTACATTGCCGACAATCCGGTGTTTCGGCTGTACGCCGAGCGCCGATACTGCTACGGCATCCTGTAGACCGGGCTGACTGGCTTCCAGTGTACAGAACACGTCTGTTTCTCGCACCTTCTAGCACCTAACACACTTCGCTAAACGCTTTCCGGTAGCGCACCATCATCACCATCACTATCGCTTTCGCTAATATTATGCTTAGTTTTTATGCTTTTGGCGGTGGGAATAGTTCGGTGCGGGTAGTGAAGCAGTGATAAGCGGGCCCGTTTTAACAATCGCGGTACAATTCCCGACCGACTGTAGGGTGCTATCGCTCCACGTGCGCGACATTAGAGCGTCGTCCATGCCGTTCTCGGGCGCGATGGGTTGCAACGAATCACGCCCCGCGAGAAGATTGAATTCTAGAGTTTACAAAATTATAAGATTACAGAAACGCTTGCTAATGCTGTGCCGTTCGTTCTCGCCACAACAAACTTCACTAATCACTGGCACGTATGCCCTCACAATGGGGTGTCTGTGGTGATAAGAATATTCGCCCGATTTAGTGCGAACAACGCTAGTATTATGGTCACCGAAGCCGTACTCTGTGGACTACTCATTAACAGGCGTTGCGTACAGGCGTTGAACCGGCACATGAGGCTTGCCCGGTTGCTGCAGATGCATCTGTTGACGCTTGCGGTGCCGATAACCACCACCGGCACCGGAGAACCGGATTGCGGTCAGAGGGGGCGGGCCGGACGGATGAGTTGCTTTGACTCTGCGCAGCGAAAAAAAAACTAGAACAATGCAGGAAATGCGATAAAGTGAATATGCGCTGCACCAGTTTTAATAGAACGTAACGATCTCTGCTTGCACAACGTATTGCTCCTAATGTATTGCTTGCTTACTCATTTCCTCCGCTTATTCCGCTTATTCTATGTTTTCGGCTTACGGCTTTGTGTTCAATGTTTGTTCTTTGGTTGCAGTGTTCCGAGTAGTGAACCAAATTTCCACGTATTAATTACTCCTTACCTTTGGATAAATTTAATTCCAGAATCACTTACAGCGGAAAAGAATGAAACGGGTTAGGTTGTTTGTAGTGTGCGTTGCGATGACACGCCGCCTCGGGCACCGATTCCGAGTGGGAGCAAAGGAAAACTCGCACTGACAAATGGGGGTGGTGGAATCTGCCACACGAAAGGTAGTAAACATTACAGGAAGCGTTTCTCGCATACCGGTCGGAGTCCGACGCGTGTGTGCGTGTGTGTACGGGACGCGATAGAATACTCCCTAGTTCGTAGGGACGATGTTGTTCCGCTGTTTGACATCGTTGTGTAGATAGTTAGCGTGTTAGCTAGGCGTAACTAGACGGTGTGGCTCATCCAGGTCGGCTTCGAAACGGCATGGCCACCGAAAGACACACATTCACCAAACACCAAACACTTACATACACACAGCCAAAGTGCTTGTGGAAGTAAAACGTTCACAGGCAGCATTTTTTCGTAAGGGAATTATACACTGTCCAGGGTACAGAGGTATGCTTTTGTACAATATTTATGTTCTAGTAAATAGGATGTTATCTTTAGCAGCAGCAGCAGCAACAGCAACAACTGCGGTAAGAGTTGTTCTTCTTTTTCTGTTAAGATAGTAGACAAATCTATATAGTTGAGTATAAATGCAGCACTGCGGAGTATGAATAGGCTGACACAAAAAATCCGATAATAAAATCGAATCTTAACCTATTATGCGAGTGTATATTGTTCGTAGTGTCGTACGAATCAATCCGAAACTTTTGTAAACCAATCCGAAAATCAGAAAGCGTCGTTGCGTTTATTTTAGGACAAAGAAAAGGAAAGCTTTTAGTACAATCATCTGTGACGTTTTGACACAAGGTTAATTTTCGTAAGTTCTCCATACAAATCCAAGATACGTGACACGGCCGTGTCACGAAAAGAAAACTATTTTTCTGTTTGCATGATTGCATTTTTTTAAGCCACCGGAGAAAAACGTGTACCAAAACCTACCATATCAGCTTCGTTAAAGCAAAACGCTTCGTTAAGTTTCCGAAACGCTTTGAAGCGTTTCTTCCATTGCAGAGGGCGCTCTAACAACGGTTGCTGGCTTGGCTGATGCGTGGAGAGGATGATTTACTCACCACATTCTTTCCGTATGGAGGAGTACGAATACTCACCACATTCTTTCCACTAAGTTTCTTCCACCGAAAATTTCCATCAATTCTTTCAACTAGTTTTCCAACAAAATCCAAACAAACGATTGGATATCGTTCCAATGTTCCAATAATTTCGAACAAACCCTTATTTGGCCATTTCTTTCACGACTCACAAACAAGCGGTGCGAGCTTCAAATTGGATGTTAAATAAAAATGTCTATAATTCAATTCAGAAATGTAACCGTTCACAACAGAACAATCGCCCAGCTCAGGTGCACCGGTACCAAAGAAATTGAAAACTTTCTAAGCTTTGTGTACGTACGTATGATTTACAAACCGATCCTCACCAGGAAGACGGAGTACGGAAACGAAAGCACAACTAAATGAAACAACCGGAAACAAAGCAAGCCAAAGCCACATCCATCGACGGAAACGTCTCGACACGCGTGTTTCACTAAACCGAAAACCGTTTTTTCTGTCATTTATTTTGTTCCTGTTTGCTGGTTCTTTTCACCCTTTTTATTTACTCCCTCCCTCTCTGCTACCTCCCAGCCAAACTAGCGAAGGAGGATTAACGAAGGGGGCGTAGGAATTGATTTGGATTATGACAAAAAAAATCTGAAATAAAATAAGGAAATCTTCTCTTCTACGCGCTAGTTGAAGTCTCTAGCCAGTTTGTGTGCCGACTCCAACGAGAAAAACTTAGCAGGAGCAGGTCATGTTCCAGAAGTCATAGTGTATCGTTTTAGCGCCGGGATCCAGTCCCACCTTGTGTGACTCGTTCTTTGTCTGCATTATGTTTTTGCTCTACAACCTTGTGGTCGACGGTCCAATCAAAGGTGGACTAAATATCCTGTATTATTCCGGCCCGTCTATGCACAAAGCCGAGGGTTGTTGGAAACGAAACGAAAATGCTGAAACTTTTTGTTTCCAACCCTATTCACCTCAGTTCTAACCATGCTTGTTCTAGACAATCTGGTACAATGTGTCTTCAACTTACATATCGTATATGTATATATTTATATATTTATGTGGTTTTGTTTGTGCATGTGTTGCATCAATTCATTTGTCCATTTATTAATCACTTTCAATATAAAGATTACGTAAAGACTACGTTACGCTACTGATAGGAATGCTACTGTGTGAAGGAGTGTATGTGTGCTTTACTTTTTGCCTCTTGTTTGTATGCTTTGTATGCCGTGAAATAGTATCAATATTGTATATACTGTATATAGTTGCATCTTTATCTTACTTATGCTAAACATTATTTACCTCTGAGCCAGTTTCTTGTCATGTTATCATGCGTGCACGGTTTTGTGCGAACCGTGAACCGTTTTGACGCTAGAAGGAGAGCTTGTTGTTTACGTTTACGACAACTACATCCAAAACGTCCATTTAGCGTGCTATTTATATACGACATACACTTTCGACCGGTAATGTAGCCTCGGTTAGTAGGTGAGTAGGTAGTAGGTATGCCCTGTTTGCTTGTACATTTATGCGTGTATGGTAATGCATTTTTAAACTTCTCTTCATCATCATCATCATCATCATTATCTCTATCGTCCAGAAGCTGGCCAGTGCCAGTGCGAGCAGGCTGCTTCCACGATGGGGTTGGGTAGTAATATACGAGTCCACACTAGAGCAATACATGGATGTCTTCTGCAATGGTAGCCATTCAACGTCTAGAAAGTTGTAGTAGAGCAATATATTTATATACGATACGAACCGCTTACGCGTAATGCAAGAAATCGAATCGACCAAAACGAAATCATCTAAGTAGTAACGCAATGAGCCTCGGTGTGTTTTGTGGTCTCTCCACAAAAGAAAACAAAACAGAAAAAAATGCTTCGTTCGCATCAATGTTAAATTTTCTCCATTTCCCAAACCAGTGGTGTGGTTTTACGTCGCGCTGGTGGGACGCATTTTTAGCCACGTAAAACAAAGGGTGTAGCATTTTAAAATTCCAAACGCCTTGTGCGGATACAAACAAATTGTGCTCTTTAGTTAGCTTGTTAGGTTGCGCTAGCTGCTGCGGCTGTGCCTCATCATTTGCGATTATGGTTTTTTTTCATTCTGCTTCAGCGGTAAGTGGGAATGCTTATAGCGTGCGTGATACAATAATAGTAGATACGAACAATAACTAACACGTGGTGCACACTGAAATGTTGCGTGTTTCGTTTCCGGTTTCTCGAGAGCCTTATTTGTGGGAGATTGCTGCATTGCTGCTGCCTCCTGTGGTCCTTATTCGTTCCAGCGGTCCGGGATCATCGATCATCGATTTAAGCGGCTGCCTGGATTGATGCCTGATGGTGCGGTTGGGTTGCACATTCCGCATCACCCACCATGCAACCGGACGGCGAAACGCCTGTGGTTGGTTGAGCTGGTTGCGTTACGCTGCGCTTCTTCTTCGACACCATGAAGCGTTTCTGGGGTGAGTAGCCTACAAGTAAAGGAGATGTTATGTAAATTTTGTATATTATTTATGAAATACAAACGTGCAATAAGAACCATACACTGAGAGTGATTCATTGTTCCGTTGGCATAGTAAACTTCTGTCATTTTGTCACAAAAAAAAATTAATGAAGATGGCGTTTCGATTAATGATGAAGCGTTATGGTTTGTGTCCAGGGAATGGTCATATCAAGTGCAGTAGTCTTTTGTAGATTGATTTGTTCATCTTCTTGATATTTACTTCTTATATTAAAACAAACGATGTTTTGGAAATAAAAAAAATTAAATATATGAAACAAATATTTAATTTATTTTCCGCGCACCAAACTCCAAGGACACAATTCATAACGCTCGTAACGTAACAAAATTACTTTTGCTTATATTAACCAAAAATGAAGGAAACATTATTGAAACAAATTATAGCGGTAGATAGTCGTGTTTGTGTTTTATTTGCAGAAGCATTTTTGGCAGAGAAAAAAAGGAATTATGTAGGTTACTTGCAACCAAAAAAAAGCACCTAAACTATGTCATGATTGAAAGGAACCAGCAGCATCCATGGACAAATGTTTCCAGCAAACACTGCTTGACACATTTTCCTAATTCGCTTACCATTCAGTCCACCGAAGCCTTTGCCATCGGTCAGCGCACCGAGCGCATCCAGATCGGACATCGGAATGCCCATGTAGTCGACCGACGGTTCCGTCCATCCGTTCATCCACTCGCCCACATCCTCGTACGCGTATGGATCGACAACCGGCAGGGACGACGAGCCACTACCACCACCACCACCACCACGCGCACTTAGCAGCTGTTCCAGGGCCAGGGGCAACGCAACGTCCGGGTACAGTCCGTTCGGGGCGTAATTTAACATTTCGTTCGGTTCGTCCGGGATGTAGTCGGGTAGTGGTGCCAGCGGACGGTAAGGATCACGGGAATCCATCAGCGCTAGCAGCGAGAACACTTCAGCCGGAGACAATTTACCAGTGTTACGTTTCAAGCTAACGGGAGAGATAGAGAGAGTGAGAGAATTGAGAGTGGGACGAGTTCGAGTGTATGAATAACAATCACTTTACACAATACAAAATTAATTAAAAAATCCATCGAATTGGGCAGCGGCTTATGAGTTAATTGCGTAAATCTGTGTCATGAACCGGTATGCTGGTTGTGTCTCGGAGATTCTGGGTTCAATAAAGTGAAATTGAATTCGTATCTGCTCTCCGGATGAAATTAATTATCGGCATTGTAATGTTTTCAAGGATACAATGAACACGCACTCGAAGTTATTGATGTATATGATTTAAGGAAAAAGAGCTTGAAAGCAGGTCCCTTAGGTTTGGAAAAAAATATTAACTTTTTTTTAATAAAACATGAAACATTACAGTGAACAAAATGCCCTTAATGTGTCTGCAAAATCTTTTTCCCTTTTGAAATGCTAGAGACCAACCACTAGCTCCGATTTCAAGGCCTACTATTTTTCTGATCTTGGAATAATAGCTGTCCAGATTGCTTGGATGCGTTCATGTAATTTACCCCCACATGTCGTCTGATTTGATGTCAGACATGAAAAATGATATCCTTGGCTGACCTTCTGCTAGCTGGACCATTCTTTCTTGCTGATTGTCAACGCACGTGGGTGCCGCGTGTGCTTCTACGCGGACATCGCATCTTTTGTAGCGCTTTAAAACCTTTGTATCGTTCAAGTTTCGCTTCCATATTGACACTTTGAAGGCTTTTGGATCATTCCAGGTGGAGACGGTTCGTGCCGAGACGGTCAACAGAACCGAGCCGGAACATTGGGGGCCGAAAATCGCCCCGAAGCTCTCGGTAACCTTTTTCCGAAATGAGCATTTAATTCGATTGCCGGGTTTTGGAGTGTGTTGCGAATAATGGAATCTCAAGGCGGCATCGATGAGGATGACGAAAGTGGGTACCATAATTTAATTCTGAATCGATTGTCCTGGGATGATGTCCGTGTGTTCGGCGTCCGCAGGACAGCAGGATATCAATCGTCTTGAAAGCCAAGACGCAAGCCGTTCCCGTCGCCACGGTTCGAAGGCACCTGTTCGATTTCACCACCGCCACCACCACCACCATCGATCATTTTCGATTCGTTAGTGGCAAACTAATGGATCAAATCGGTTCGCTCGTGTGTGCCAGGCACCGGAGGCAAGTAAGTGCAAGTTGATTCCGGCCCTAATTAGGAGCCGGGGTTGTGTATTGTGTCGCACGGGATAAACAACCGGTTATTGGCGCGGTAATTGATGCTGCAGCGTCTTGTCTTGGAAACACCTTCGCCATCCGGTGGTGGCAAAGGTCGCGGGTATACAAGGTGGAAGCGATGCGATGATTTCTTTGCAATAACAACGAAATCGCAACCCACCATCCACAAACCCTCTCCGGTAGTCGGTGGAGAGTGTTTTATGATATCTAATTACTACGCTCCACGGATTCGAGGTGATTTCTTTCGATAAACAGGCAACCTTCCTCACACATATCGCCTTTGGGAGGCGGGTAGCGGCGACTGGTTGTTCATTAGTGTGATGACAAGCGCTTACTCCCGGAAACGGGAGATACCAGACGTGTGTCCTTTTCGTGTGCGGGTAAGTAACGTGCTCACTGCTGGCTCACCCTAGGGGAAGGTTTGCGTTCTGTTGCTCACTGTTTGCTTTATCACCAGCACTAATTAAGCAAAGGTAGCCGGACCGTATCGAAGCACAGTGGGAAAACAATCCCTTTTGACTGGTAGAGAACAGAAGTTCACGTTGAAATGGTAAATGGAAAAGATAGTCGAAGGATACTATCGTATTATTACACACTCTTGTTATTTTGTATTGGTTTGTATGTAAAATGATCACCATGAAAATACATATTGGAAAATTTCAAGAAAGAAGTAGTATGTTTCTTATAAAAATGATTAACATATTTTAAACATCAATTTCGCATGTTTCTTACAGGCTTACAGGGAGTAAAAAAGGAGGTTAAATTAGGTTTAATTCATGTGTAAAATGCTTGTGGATACTTTTTCGGTAAACACAAAACTACATAAAAACAAATCCCTTTTCATTGCTTGTTAACATCGTTGAATTATCAAGATTCGTCTGGATATTTTGAAATAAACAGGCGAGATTAGAACATTTATCAGATGCTAGCCTCCCCGTGCTAGAACGCTAGACTAACCATATGGCACGAGCCTTCCCGCCTGTCAAAACCGGCATTCAAGAGTAATTACACCGTCCCGAAAAACCCTTCTTCCCTCTCCTCCCACGTGGGTGTGTCTACAATCTGTACAATCTCTCACCCAGATCGCGCCGGGATCGGTTGTAAAAAAAAACCACACCAGCTCCGTACCATCCGAAGACCTATTAACGGCCACTCACTTATCAACGGATTGATGAAACCCAATTACCCGAACGTGCGATATCACCGGGTACCATCTCGCAAACCTCGGAACGAAACCAGCGGCGCCTGGAGGCGTACGGCGTCAAAACCACTGCTTTATGCTACCACCTGCCCGGTGATGTCACCCGCCTGTGTAGGTGTGTGCGTCGGTGTATGCATATGCATGCCTAATGGAGCTGGTGTCGGTTGTTATTCAATTAAAAAATCACTTCACAAATGCGGTGCGCCACAAGCGCCCACGAGGGGATTGCATCGAACGACAGGCGTGTGCAGTCGGTGAGACAAAAAGCAAATTCACGTCCTTGTGGAATAATTTAGCACTAGGATGAGCTCTTGTATCGGAGTCGTGTGAAGGAAAGAATGAACAAAAAGCACAGGATCGTTCAGTAGAGGAGTTTTTAAAACGCAAACACACCTTTTGACGCAGCTTTCACCCGACGAGTTGTGTTTCCTTTCGCTTCTATACACCTTTCTCATACGCTCTAGTGTCTCTAAAACTCGGCAGGACGTTATGAGGGAGCAAAACCGCTCAAGCAGAAAGCATGAACCCTTCGAATCCGGAGAAGGACACCCGTAACCTTGCCGTTAAACAAAACATGACTAATCCCCTGAACACATTTATCATTACTGCACTCCGGGGAGAAGCAGGCTTGTGGTAAGTGGAGAAGGGTAGCGTAAACAAAAAAATACAACGCTCCTTTTCTTGCCACCTCCGGCAACAAATGGATCGATTTTCGTAACGTTCTCTTTCGTCTGTCACGCTTTTTCTTGTGGATAATGTTGAAAGAAACTGTGCGAAAGGAGGGAAAATTTCATCTTCAAATGCACGATACACTGATTCAATCGTGTAATGAACCATCTAAAAAGAGCAAATCGTGTGAATTTAAACATTGAATTAAAACTAGCATATACAAATTTATCTTTGCAGCCATGTTTGTACAGAAACTGTTTGTAAATTATAATTCTTATAAATTTGATATTTTAGTGGACGCAAAACATGTAAAGCTTACATAAAATAATAAAATAAAACGATGTTGGACATTTTTTTCATTACCTACTAATATTATCTTCTGCATCGAATGTTTTATTTTAAAATCGTTCTCTAACAGCAATCGTCTATCTCTTATCTATAGATATAGCAACCATTTCTATATTTTACACATATGAATTATTATTTTTTTATGCGCTATGTGTGGCGCTATGTAATATAAAATAGAAGATTATCTCCCAAACTCGCTCGTAATTTCTCTCTTTCCCACTGCAATTACTCACAATACCGAAGGTGTCCTAAAATTCCCAAAAAATCTTCCGCAAGAAATGACAAATTAACCTTCGCGCCCTCCAAAAGCGAATAGAAAACAAAACCGACGCGTATTTAAAGTAGTGAAACATTTCGTTAAAGTCACTGCTAATAGAATTTCGGTTCGAGTTCAGATCGCTACTTGCCCCTAGGTTCGCGATTTCTTGAACCGATTTACGTGAATGGCTTAAATTTACACACCGGGAAATCCAAGTAGGCGCTCACAAAAGTTTTCCCCAAGCACCTCAAAACGCTTTCGCTCGATCTTCGCGCTATCTTTCCATATGGAAAATAGTTTTTCTCCTGCCATTCGCCGTCCCGTGGCTTGAAGGTGGTTCCAACCTGTTGCTTCTAATTACATAATTTACGCGCTCACTTCCGCCCGTAATCGAGTTGGGAACGCTAATGGCACCCTTGGCGGCGTGCGAATTACATTCCATCATTATCCTACCTATCCTCGGTTGTCGCAGCTGCCAACGGTCGACTAGGCAATAGATAATTAACTAACTCGCTAATTAGAAATGATATATTTCCCAGGTGGGTTGAATAATTAGGCACTCAGGACCGCTTGCCGTCAGTCGGAGGAATTGCAGTGCGGTCGTCGTGTGTGTGAGAGGGAAAAGAAGGCCTTTTTTCCGTAAAACAAGCGGAAACCAAACAACAGGCTCGCTCTACACTCTCGAGCACGAGCGTGTGTCCATGGGAATCCGCTCTAAGATATGTGTCACGACCGGTCAAATCCCAAGCACAAACGGACACTGCTGAATAGGACCATCGATGGCGTTGATGGGAATCATAATTTACGGATCGACCCACTCCCGGATCGATTCCGGCCGCCCGGGGGGTGGCAAATATTTGTGCGCCACTTGACTTGACCGCTTGACGCTTACGTTTGCACTTTTGCCACTGGAGTGTAGAGAGAAATGGCACTAGTAATCCTATTTGCGGGCGAAACTCAGGGAAGATCGGTTGCCTGTTGTGCAGACTCGCTGCGAATCACAAATCCGGTACAAGTGCTAGTAGTTTGCCCTGCGAGTGGGACGGGTTTTGCATTTTAGAAGATTAAAATCATACCCTTGAAGAGTGGAAATGCATTTCAATTCAGGGCAAGAAAGGTATCGTTTCTTCCGACATGAAATCGAACACCGCAAGTAATCTTTAATAGGAATTTAAAATATAGCACAACCCACACGGGTATAACAATAAGAGACATAAATAATCGCTCCTTTTAAAGGGCGCTGGATGCACCATCTGGATGCAAATCATACGCCTGACGCTGCCACGAAACCACCACGACTACGTAGTTTCGTACCTTGTCACGGTGGCGTACATTATGTGACATCATAAAAGCATAATGTATGGTGCTGCACCCGCCGCGGGAGTGTGTGGCCAGCGTCGGTTTGACACCCGGAATGGGATGGGATGGGAAACTGCAGTTACTTTTTCGAACGAACTTCTGACGGGGTAGACGTGCGAAAGGACTGCCATTTTTTTCGCTGTCGTCCAGCCCTGTTACGTCTTCCGTTTTGGTGTTTAGCCTGTTTTTTTGCTCTCAAACAAAACCAACACAAGAAAAGTGAGTTGTGTAAAAAAAAAAGAGTTTCGAAGGCAGGTTGGTGGTAGTTGCTTTGTTGATTTCCCCAGAGCGAACGGTGGTGAAGACGGTCGGTGTGGCACCGACTAAAAGCGTACCAGCGTATCACTGTGGTTTGTTTTTTTTTTTTGTTTTTGAGTCACAACAATAGCAAAGAAAGTAAAATTCACCACATGCTCATCATCGGTGGATGAAACAGTACGCGAAAGGGGAAGTCTAATTTTGGCTTCCTCCTACTGCAAAGTGTGTGTCCCATGAAGAAAAAAAACAAACATTAAAAGGCTACAAGAGGAATCAGTTTGCACTTTTTAATCTTTGTTTTGTAGTGAAAATAATAAAGCTATAATCACGAGGAGCTAAGTGCATCATAATCCACCGCATTACGCTTCTCTTTGAAAGGGGTATTAAAGCAATTTTAAGTGATGCCCTTTTACAAATAACATATTTATTTTGTGATGCAAAAGTCGTTTGTATTTTTAGAAGCTTTCAAATAATTTAAAATGTTTTTTTTTGAGAATTATTTGTTCTTGTCGATAATATTTGTTTCTTATATTACATTTTGATTAATTAAAAATTCGTTCTATTTTTCTACATCAAGAATTCATTCGATTGTTACTACTACTATCCTAATAATTGTTAAATTTCTGAGCTGAGCTTTAGAACACATGTAATTTTTTTCGATGAACAAAAACCAGATTCTTAAAATCTTATGAAAGAAAATTCGTATTTTTATGACTAAAATGTTATAAATGTTGTTGATGTTGTAATGGTTTTTAATAATTAAATAAATAAATAAATAAGAACTGATTTACTGGAAAACTGAAGATTACAATTGAATAGTTCGATTACCTCGACTAAACCGGTCGACGAAGGAGAAAATAGAAGAATTTATCATATTTTAAGTTTAAGCCACCCGAATCCTATTAAAATCGATAGTTATGTAATTGAACGCTATTGAAATTGCTATCCCCGTGTTCGAAGAATTGTTCCATCCGATTCGATTATGAAAAACTCCATTCCAAACCATTCATACAGGGAAAACAAAACGCATAAAGACAAGCGATTGATATTTCTAATCAATTACACGCACCTCACCAGGCCGGGCCATCTACACAAACGGCACTGCCAGGTAGATGACGGTAGATTCTATTGTCGGAGCGTAATTACGCTGTTTTGTTCCTTCCCCCTCCCTCCCAGATGGCGCCACCCGTTCGCGTTCGTTCGACGAATGGAGACGCATGGTTGTTCACAAAACACGAATCACCAATGGAGACGCATGGTGCATGGTGGAAGGTGGTGGTGGAGCACGGTGCTCCGCAGCTGCAGATTAAAATATTCACGATGCTTTGCATATCTTAAGCGTGGACGCCGTAAAAGTTCCGAATGCGTCTGTCGCTGGCAGCAGCCAACTGGCAGTTTGTTTTAATTTGCATCATGTCTGGTGCGGACTGTGCGCTTTCGCTGTGAGATAGCTCCATAGGGTAATAGTTTTTTTTTTCTTTTCGCCACTGCTGCTGTTGCCGTATTTCGTCCATACAATTAATGAATTTAAATGAAGCTCACAATTATCACACGCGTTGAAGCACCAGTGTCAGCCAGTTACACTATTGGCCATTTTCAGGTTTCGAAACAGGGCAAGAAAACAACACATCCTGCTGCTAATAGGCAATACATAAAACCCAATCATCCGCACCCTAATGTGTGGATATGAAGAGGAAGCAGAAGCGGAAGCTTTGTAATTGATTTCCCGAACAACGATGCCGATGACGACGGGAGCGATCGCGTACGGTGTATCATCGATACGAGCCAACGAAATACCACCGTGTGATGCCATGAAATTTCCGGCATTCGAACGTTTGCGTTATCGTCCGCAAAAGTCGCTGCCAGTAAAATTCTGGTAAAACATCCACCTCTTACCTTGCCATGCTGCGGTACGGAGTACATTCTTTCCAAAATCCTTCACCCGGAGGGCAACGCAAGAGCGAAGCGATGGAGAAGGATAAGGATTGTTCAATGGAGGAAAAAAACACAGAAATCCATACATGGTAGGAGCGTGGCGGAGAAAGAAGTGGGGAAAAAAATCTGTCGAGCGATATCGAACGCATTTTGGGATCGATTTACTCGCAGTTCACAAATTCTTCGACTGCCAGCTGCTGCTGCATGCCACCGCCTCCGTCACGGGACGCAACTTCGTACGGAATGCAAAACTGTCCCACCTTCTAAACGCGCGTGCCATGGCGAAGCTTCGCAACGCACTGCCCGTCGCAAACGCGGCAAACCCACATTACATCCTCCGCAGCATACGCCAACCAGTAGCCGAACGGACAAGAATTTGATTTTTATGGTACCAACCAACCAACCTCTCGCGCGTGCATTTGCTTTGGGGAGCAATATTTAAACCCCGTCACGCTCTGTGGGTTGGTTTTCTTCATAAAACCAGCAGCAATTGGATCGGATTGGGCCGGTCGGAACGTTAAACTTTGCTCCAAGGCTTCGGCCGTACGCACTTCGGGACGGATGGCATGAACTCTACTCGGCGGATTTTAAGCGCGTGTTCTCAGCGTGTACCAGCTTTGTTGTGGCCGTTGCTGTATGTCGTGATGCCGTTTTCGTTCACACGATGGATTAGGCTCGCTTTAAGCTGCGGCGTAGGATAAGAAAGTTTTAAGTCCGGGTGACGGTGTGGGTGAGTTGATTTTTGAATATTGTTTTTTTTTTGCGTATGTTTTATCTGTGCGAGAGTTCGGTTGAAAAGTTTTTAAAAATTCTATTAAAAAAGAACACATTATAAGAAATTTAAATAAAAATATCTTTTGCACTTCAGAAACACAAAAATATATTCAGTTGTGGTCAAATGATTGAACTTCGTCATTTTTTTGCCTCTCAAGATATTTACATAAAAACTTCAAGTGATTGTCTTTTGATTGTAATGCATATTTACATATTTTTTTATCAGAGCATTATTTGGTAATAAAATTTAGAAATGATTCGAAAGGAAATATTGTCAAGATTATTTATAAAAAAATGGAACCTAAACATGAACGGTAATTTCGAATGTTGGAATTCAGCATAGGGAAATTAAGTTTAACTAATCTTTAATGGGCAGAATGAATTACAAGAATTAAGTAAGTATGAATTATGAAAATGAATTATAATGAATTAACTCTAGTTGTAAGGATAAACAAGGACAGTTGAATAAACACCACCATGCAAACAAGACGCGAATCTTCACATATCAAATATCACACGAATTAACGAACTTACACAACCGGTAAAATGTCTACAGCGAACAAAAAAAAAATCAATAATGTAATGTAAGATTTTTCATGCCCTGCGAACTGACAAAAAATTTAATCTGGAATCGTATCAGATTAATAATGATTGACATCTTTGACTGCAACCAATGCTCCTAGTACCTATAGACGAACTGATTAATAGTAACAACAATTATTTGAATGTCTGATTTGAATACCACTAGGAAAACAAGGACGACGCACTCTAAACATCGTTTGCATTGATTGATTCCAAACAATTGCGCGTCAAATCGGTGCCATCGGTGCCGGAATGATGGGCAGCCGCGGATGATTTGCATCAATTTGCATCACTTATCGTTCGCCACGCAGATCCACCCTCCGGGAGCCGGTTGTTAGAGGCACTCAGGTCGAAAGAAGCAGGAAAAATCTTGCACCGAGTGGAAACTATGACGGCTGTCGTCGGTGGCGGCGTGATGATTTTCCACGAAGCACCCGACCGAGTGGATGTGAACATGCGGCAAAATGGTTACGTGGTGAGCCACAGGTTTTGAATTTGCAACTATTTTTCTGACACATTTTTCTGACTATTTCCGGGAACTTGAGTAAACATAGTGTTTTGCTCTAGCTGCTGCTGCTCACTCCGTACTCCGGGAAGATTATTAATATTAATGTGATCCGATCCGCTCCGCGGGAGGATATTTCCCGCATCGTTCTGCATATCATTTCAGCGCTCGATATGGGGTGGGTAATATTTGTCCTCCACCATTCAATGCAGCATAAATCAGACTTTTTTCTCGAAGCGTGTGCGAGGTGAGGTGGAAGATAAGTTGCAAAAAGAAACACATTCGACACAGCTAGCAACAGGGCTGACCCCTCAGCTCTCCGACCACCGGGATGAGGAAGAGGTTTGGAGCACAAACATGGACTTGTTTGACACATTTTGCTCCCTTCATCCCCGATAAAGGTTCAAGAAAAAGGGAGGAAAATAAAATCCCAGAAAAAAAGAAAACACCAGAGCATGATTGACGTCAGCCTGTCGCCGGGCGCAAGGGCGTCGAAGAAAATGATAATTTTTTAGCCTCCGGCATTCGACCTGCGCCGACCCTAAGTGCCGGGTGTGTGTGCATTGTGTGTTGCTCTTTTTTTTTACCTTCGCCGCACCACATCTGCAATTGTAAGCTCGCACATCGATCGAGCATGGGAGGCCAGGAAAAAGCAAACAAAAATATGTCTTCAATTTAGGCGGCCAGTTTGACGCACGATTGGACTCCCCAGGATCAGCCTGACAAGTCTGTGTAATACACCTGTACGAAAACGAATCACCAATCGGCCCACAGTAGGCCGAGAAAAATCGCCGCACTGGTGGGAATTGAAAAATCATCGTGCTCAGCAGGCGGCGTGTGGTCGAGCGTGGATTTAAGGACTTTTAATGAAATCGAAACGGCCGATCGGCTCGAGTGACGCTCGGGAATTACGTTCGATCACTGCTACTCCCGCTAAGTCCTGGAAGCTCCAGCAAGAAGTGATGTTTTCGCAGGAATTGACAAATGGCTTGAGCCGTGTATTGTTTCTTCGTACTGTGGTTAATATCGCTCGCGAAAACAAAACGAATGCGGTGGTTTTTATTAATATCTATTACCATTACAAGCTCGCATCAGGACCAATCCAGTTTCCTACTATCAATGGGTCCTTGCTAACAACTTAAGAGATAAAAAGAAGGAGCGTAAGCAATCTTGTAATTTTTTTATTGCATCGTTCGGTCGAGAAGGATATTTTTATGGGTCCGACTGCGTTTGTTTTATGGGTCTGGCAAGATATGCTTGTTCCAAAATGAATGGTAGACCACGGAGGAGAACACTTTAGGCTAAAAGGAAAACGATTTCTAAAAGTGATAAGCATCTTTGGAGGCATGTGATTGGCTTAGATTAGCCGTCTTCTATATTTAAAACCCTAACCCAGTCGGTAACTTTTGTGTGATTTTCCCTACTCACGATTCCACATTCTAGAACATAATCTGGATTTTAGACACCTGAAATGGACTGGAATAGAGAAGCTATAGGAACTCAAATAAATCGAATGATATTTAATGTAGTCAAAAAGTTGTTTTTTACCTCTCGAAAAAGGCTTCGTTTATGTTATTTTCTGGTGTATAGTATTAAAACGAAAGTTTATAAACATAAATATAAGTTCCATAAAAAAAATCTGCCATCATCTCATCCAAATAACTAATAAGAAGCTTTTGAAGGAACAAATTTTAACAGCAAACGATGATGGCTTAATTAGTAACGACATAAACTTTATTCTGTCCATTAGTCGTTCAAGAACAGATTGATTGAAACAGTTCAGAAACATTGCTCCTAAAAACTATTAATTTCACGGAATTATTTAATCCCATCTGGTTGCACGAAACACCGTTGCCTTTTGCACGGAAAAGGTATCATTTAATTGGACACAGTTTAACATCCATCCACCTGAGCCTCTCCCCCCGCTCGTATCCCCTCCGGACAGTAGGGGAAAGTTTTGTTACAAACTTTCCTTCCGCAAGATAAACAGACAACCGTGCGGGAACTTACCGCATCAGGTGGGGGTGCGATTTGCCGGCCACCGTCCGTTTCTTCCGCTCGGTTCCGTAAGCACCGCCACCACCGTGCATCGGGCGCATCGGATATCCACCGGGCACAGTGGACCTACCGACGTACAGTGGCCCGTACGATGATGGCTGACGGTTTAGCAGACTTTGCAGCACGTCGTACGTCCGCTGCTGCTGCTGCTGTTGCTGCTGTTGACCGAACCGCTCGAGAGGGCCCGGTTCGATCGCTGCGTCGAACAGCTCCACCGGATACGGCATCCCCGGCAGCGGTACCTCCACATCCTCCCAGACACCGTTCTGCGGGATCGAGTTGCCGGAAAAGTCGTTCCGAAGTTCGGCCTCCCGGTACAGCAGCGGGTTCACTGTCGGGCGGTAGGGGAACGAGTTGTTAGCTAAGGCACGGTTTAACGTCCGCAAACGATACGTACCACCGCGCTTCTGTGGGTTCGATGGACCGGACCGGTCGTCTCCGTACGAGGCATCGTCGGTGGTCAGTTGATTCTGTCCCGGTGCGGTTGTTACATCACGATGGCCTGCAATAGATTTAGGGCAATGAGTTGTGGGTCGGAAATGGAAAGAACTTTAATCAACAGTTCGTTACAACTCGCGTTAGATTCTTCGCAAAGCCATCGCACTAAAAACCACCACCAGCTCCGAAAACCCTGAGCTCGATTTTTGCTTCATCGAAACGGTTTCGGTGCAACGGCCAAACAGCTGCTGCTGCTGCTGCTGCAGGGGCCAATGAATATTTAATGTAATATTTTATCTCTGGATCATCCGAAAACAGCAGCTAGCGCATCCTGCTATGGTGGTGGGTGTGTACACGGCCCCACCGTAAGAACAAAAACGTATTTACCGACGTCTTTTGTTGTTGATTCCAGCAGAATTCTATCAGACGACGCTGCTGTGGAGAAAAGCTAATTTAAGTCACAAGAAAAACCGGGCAGCCCGGTGAGCGTATTTAGCGGGAGCTTTGAGTAGAATGCTAATAGAATTATATTTTGTAATATAATTACTTATTGTGATGCGGAAAACAGAGTCATAGCTTTAGCGAGATGAAGATTTAAAGGGAAATATTAAGACAGACTGACAATAAACTTCACACCAGAGTTAGTTTCAGTAAGATCTTGAATAGTTGTAAGATCTTGAATAGTGTTGTTGTGTAAAAACAGCCTACTTTTATTGCCACATTAATATTTTATTCACGTAAAGCTCGAATTCGACTGTAAACCCTTGTTCAAGCTGTTTTCCGCCGTCTTAGTGGTGTTCTTCGACACCATCAGGCACGCCCTCCGGGAACTCTTCGATCGAATCCGGAACTATTTCCGCTTGCGGAGGAAGGGGCGGAGTGGGCGCATCAGGCACCACCACTATCTGTCCACCGCACACCATCTCCAGCTGGAGCTGGGCCAACTGTAGGGCCGATTTGAGCAGCTGCTCGCCCATCGTCATGCAGCTGACGTACGACATGCGGATCGTGTCGAGCCAGTTGCTGAAACCGTTGATCGCATCGAGCAGCTCGCTGCCAATGTGCGTGGGATAGTCGTTCAGCCGCATCACACGGTTCTCGAGCTTCGCAACGATGGTGCGCGGATCGTAGAACACGTTCTCGCCGCGGAACTCCTCAAACAGACCGACACCGACATAGGCCGCCTCGTTAACATCGAGCTGGTCGTAGAAAGACTTCACCTTCTCGACGAGCGTATCGCCGGCCTCCGTAATGCAGCTGCTGTACGATACCCCGGCGAGGTTCATGTTCACATCGATGCTGGAGCGAACGAAGGCGAGACACTGCTGATCGACGCTTGCCGGCTGACCGTTGACCTGTGCCAGCACCTCCTCCTCCTGCTTGATCGACGTCCCGAGGAAGGTGCTCTTCACCAGGATCACCTCCTTGTGGAAATCGTAGATCTTCGACGAGCTCGACAGACGCGCGTCCGTGATCGTGTTGATCACGTAATCCTGGATCTGCCGGTACAGCGGGTGCACCTCGTACAGCTTGTTAACCACGGCCACCGAGTCCGGACGGGCGGCCCAGGCAACCTACGATGCGTTTAGAAGTTAGTATTTCGATCACGAAGAAAGGATAAATCCCTCCCGAACTTACACTTGCTAGCAGCAGCACTAAAACGAACTTCATTTTCGAGAGCAAATTCTTCACCTTTGCTGCCTTCAAAGCTACCTTTTCGCGGTAAGACCTCGGTCGAACTTAATAACGGGCTGTATCCAAACGGGGCCCTTTATAGTAGGCGTCTCAATTCCGGGTGCAGACCGCAGCCGAAATCGGACTTTATCTTACAAACCACATCAACCCGCGAACCCGCTTATCGCGATTGATTTAATCAGCCAGATTTTTATTGGCCCTTTCCAGCCGATAAACGTCGTCTCAATGAACAGGTCTTGCCCTCGGGCGGGCTCTCTTGCACGGTCGACAGAATGGCCGTGTTTGTTTGTAGCGCGGCGATTATTTGCAAATTGCACAAGGTCATGCTGTGATCAATGGGAGATGGCGACGAGTATGCGCGCGCACTAATCGTACCTCCTCGTTCCACAGGATGTTCGGGATTAGTAGCTGCGGCCTGTGCAGCGTGACAGCGGGCAGCTGTTTTGTGCAATCCACGGCCGAATGAAACCGTTTCGAAAGCATTATTGCACCAGCACCGTCTGTGGTAGCAAAGTTTTGGGAATCTCTCAAAACCGGACACAGATTTTTTATCAACGTGAACGGTGGATTACTTCGCAGACGGCGTTGTTTATAAGTGTGGGTTGAAAGTTTGAATGAAACGGAAGACGGATTTAGGTTTTTGTTTTGCACTGACATGCAACAACTTGCAATATAACGACTTAAATAGGAAATCACTACTAGGTATAAAACATAAGTTATTAATATACAAAATGTATTTTAGGCCAATTTTGTTATATGCGGATCTCATGGAGTTCTTGTGCACATATGCATCAAAAACGATTCCAAGTTAAGCAAAACAAAATATTTAAAATGGTCTTGAACGTTCCACCTTGGTTTAGAACTTATGAATAACATAAAACACTCAATATTCCTAGGCTAGATGAGTTTATTTATCAAGATGAATAGCAGTTTCTATAACAGATGCCGCCGAAGCTCTATTAACACTATTCAAAACCTAGTGGAATAGCTATGTATAAAGGAGCAAGTAAGTTAAGAATAGGGCTAAGGTTTACTTATCTCATGTTTTAGTCTTTGGAAATATTTGTCTAGTTATAAATTTATAAATAGATCAGATAGGTAGCAACACGTAGAACTGATTGGATTAGCGTAGATTATTAAAACATAATTTCTCATCGTGAGTTTTTTTTTATATTTTTTCCGCAATTATCCTTTCCATCTTCCCAACAACCAATCCACAAGAAATAGCGCAGCTATTGAATAATTAAAATCAATCAGGAAAGCTCCGGTGCAAACAATTAATTCCCAATAAACATACATACTTACATGCAATATGACGAACATCCTAAACGACCATAAGAAGATAATGTGAGACTTTTGATAAATTTCTCATTTTTCTTCTCAACACTAGTCTCAAAGCGGTTCTTTCGAAACGAGAACAAAGTTCCTTCCCAAGCTCGTTCATTTTAAACGTTCTAGTCCTTGGTTTACCAGGGGTTTCCAAATGTTTGAGAACAACAACATTTCGCATACCACACTTGTTGGTAAAGAATGTTGTAATATTGAAAAAAAGTGACTAAAAAGAGTAATTTTGTTATAATGGATATATTACAAGAAAGTTTTTCGTTACAAACGCATAGCTCAAACTATATAATTGGCATTGATGGCGAAAGGAAAGGATAGAAAAGTATCTCCAACTCATCCGAATTACATTCGACACTGCAAAGCCGGAATTCTGGCCAAACTTTCTTCACAAAGTTCAAACGAAACAGCAATAACTTTCCGCCTAGGACGCCCCAGTGCGCGAAAGGTTTCAAAATTCAATTTCTCACCTGCACGCGAAACGACATTTCGGGTTACTTGCTCACCCAAAACCACATCCATTGCCGCCAACAGCTTCCAATCAATCACAATGTATGTATTGTGCATTGTTGCGCCACCGGTACGTGCCTATTTTTATTCCGCGTAACGTTCGACCTTCGCAAAAAGTTTCGCCGATGAAGTGCAGAGAGCGACAACGCGCGTTGAAGTACTTTCTACCCGGCTGCCTCAGATGCCTGCCTGGGATGAGTTTAAATTCTCCGGTGGCTGGTGCGATTGGGAGTTGCACACCGGTGGAACCGGTGGAAAGTTTCACAAGGCCGGGTGGAAGAAAAAAAAACAAGATCAAATGGAAATCTTGAGCCGTGTGTTTCGTCTTTTCGGAGGAGTTTTTTTTTTCTCGTACGTTGAAGTGGATAAAAGCGACCCCTTCGGGCACCCCTTCCCGTACGACATATTACCTAAAAGCACGTCACATATTGTGGGGAAGCTGTGGGAAAAAATATTCGCCCTATATTTCCACTACATTCAAGCGACCTGTTGTGCGCTGGGATAAATATTTCTAAAAGCACTCCCCCCTCCTATGCGGCCAAGGTCGTCGAAGGATCGACCTCCGGTTCGAGCTGACCCTGGCACACCTGAACAACCTGCGTGCGGGCAATATCCAGCGCGTTCCGGAGCAGCTGCGTTCCACTCTCCAGGCATCCATCGTAGCCCTCCTTCACCTGACCCAGCTCCACCTCGAACTCCACGATCATATCGAACAGCTCGGTCGCGATGTACGTCGGATTGTCGCGCAGCTCCTCCAGCTTTTCGGTCAACTTCTGGACGATACTGTCCGGCGCGTGGAAGATATTCTCACCCCGGAACGCACCGAACAGATCGCTCCCGGTGTACTGCGTCTCGTCCGCCTGGATGGTTTGGTAAAAGTCCGCCACGATGCCGGCGAGCGCATCGTCCACCCGTACGATGCAGTTCGTGTAGGACACACCGACCAGGTTCACGTTCATGTCGACGCTGCTACGCACAAACCCGAGACAGGTACGATCGATCGCTTCCGGTTGGCGCTCGAGAATGCCCACCAGCTGGTCTTCCTCGTCGATGGTGGCACGCACGTACCGATCCTTCGAGTCGATCACGTCGGTGTGGAAGTTGAAAATCACCTGCGAGCTGTTGAGCCTTGCGTCGGTCAGCCGGTTGATGACAAAGTCCTGGATTTCGCGGTAGCGCGGCTGCAACTCCTTCAGTGCGGTTAGAACCTCAATCGAAGGTTCCCGTTGGCCCAGTGCCAGCCCAAACGAGGCGACCAAAAGCACAAACACAAGCTTTGCAACCATTTCAAGTCACTTTTGATCCTTCAAACCAAACAATAACAACTTCCAAGCGAAGCGATGCCTTGCAATGGCTACTTGGATTATAATCGTTCCCAGTCCACGCATCGCTCATTTTATAGTCAAATTTGCCGTCCGTCCTCGATTGCATTATCGTCCACGGGCCGGGGACGTCCATCGGGGATGGAAATTAAATTTCTTTGTGCCCACCCCTGTTCGCCCCTTCAATCAACTGCAGATGCACGAGGCGCTGCATACTTATCAGCTCATCAGACACACATTAGACAGCGGTATTGCTCAGCCTCTTTTCTGGGTCAAAAACTGACGAGTTGACCGTTCCGTATCAGCCACTTCCTGTCACCTGCGATTTTGCATGCACCAGATGGGGTTCTGCATTATGGAGCATCTGGTGCGAATGCATTCAATTAGCACATATTTTATTGTTATTGTTTTTTTTTATATTTTTTAATTTGCATTCGAAACGCCAACCCCGATGGCAATCGATCAATGGCGATTGTGTTGGGATGTGGGTAGCCACTCGGGGCGGCCGCCGGTGCTTCACAGCTTAACGCTCGGCTCTTGACAAACGGTGCGATAGTGATAAGCCTTGTGAATCACCGGAACCAGCAGCGGTTGGTCGTGATTCGCATTATTTCGTGCAATAAAGCTGGCGGCGGCCGCTTTCGCGGTGGGATCGTAAAGCCGTAATATCTTATCGCCGCCTACTACAGATGGCGGGTTAGCTCTTTTCTGGGAAATGTCCAATTTAAAGCTGTCGGGTTGTGTTATAATTAGAAAAACTCACATCCTGCTGGGAGCTATTTTTAGCCTAGTGGTTTTATTTTATTTTACTGCGTGTTTTTTTTTGTTGGTTTGTTTTATCGAACATGCGTCGAAAATTGTTTTCTAGACTTTGGTCCTGCGGCTGAAGTATGGAAGCGGCACGCCCATAATACATGCACTAAAACTCCGCCTGACTCGTCCCATCTGTCGTCACGCTTGCTTCGTGAATAGTTGACCGACCGTGCCGGCACTTTTAAATTCTGGGTCACTGTAAATTACTCCATCGCTATGCGTGAGCGTTCACCGTACACCGGCCAACTTCGACCCATCGGAACATGAGCCCGTCGGAACGGAACAGGCGGAACACAACAGAAACCCGGCAAAGCGCATTGCTTTGAAATTGGGAAAGTTTGTACCGGTCTCGAAATTGTTGGATTGAAGCAAGAAAACAAAAAAAAATGAACAGCATCCGTGGGAATAAACCAGCGAACGAAGGTAAATAGAGGAAAAACAGAAACGCAGCTGACCCAACTCAAACCCGCGGTACGACATACCGCAGCGTCCGTGATTCTTTTTCTTTTTGCGTCAGGAGTAGTGAGTGTGAGTGGAATCTTGCTAGACTGCAAGACGACGACCTGCAGTTCGAAAGACTTCACCGAAGTTCACCTTTGAGTGTACCTGCTGTTGTGATGAAAATTTCTCTTATGATGGTTGTTTTTTTATGTTTATCTCTTCATTTGCCTGCGACGGAACCGACTGCGAAATAATTGATTGCAAAAAAACTGATTAAAAAATGAACATTTCAATTGTAGATTACGAGGGATTGGCAAGACAGTATTTCGAGGTTGAATAATAAGCGTTTTTTTGCCATTTTGTTGCGATTTTAACTCGCAGCTCTAAGAGTGGTTATTTTAAGATGTCTTTAGAATGAAGCACATCGCTTGAGTATTTTCGTGCAATTTCGAGCTGCTTCATGTTCCGCCCCCGGATTCGATTTATTTGAAGTATCCGTGTTGTGCAGTATTTAATTAAAATACGACCTACCCGAGCCAAGTGCTCGTTGCCGGGAAGAATGAGAAAAACAAACGCATTCGAATGGAGTATGCGAAAAAAAGTCAGCTGCACGTAACTCACGTAGGACTTGGTACCCGCCTGCATCAATATCAATTCGATACCCACTTGAGCCGCGCCATGAGACGCCTCTAGTGGACTTTCTCCGAAGAAAGCGTTGCGAAAAATAAAACGCGTTCAACAGGTGTGTGTGTGTGCATTCGATCGTGGCGGAATCAATCACACGAAATTTAAGGAGAAGCAGTAAAATAGCCTTTTAATAACGAATAAAATAATAGTCGCAACGAAGGCTTACCAGGTGCAACTGCGGGCAAACATTCCGCCCAGCCGCTTTCAAGTGGGTCATTGATTTGTGATGAATGAAAAAAATCACCGATTAAACAAGGATTATTGTGTGAAGGAGCCTGTAGGTGGCGCTCTCTATCACTCCAAGGTGAATCCGGTACATCCCCTGGTAAGCGGAAAACGTGCCTGGAAGGGTTTAGATACCTTGCCGGGGAGCGTTCGAAGCCTATTGATAGCCTAGTGATCTAATCTGACGCGATTGGATCGGTCGGGCATACGCTTATCGGAGCTATCGATTTTTGACCATATGCTCGCCACGCGGCACTGGACGCATCCATCACGCTCCACTTAGCTTCTAATTATGCAGAAACCCGATGTTTAGCAGCAGCGCTTATCAATCGATACTAGCTCCAGGCTGATACGATAGGATGGCGATGTGCAGGAATTTTGGGACCGAGTTTTTGGAGGGCGAAGACAAAGTTGATTAGAATATCGACTGTGTGGGTGTGTGTGTGTGTATGTGGAAGTGTTGGCGTGTGCGAAATGCAACCCCGAGCCGACATTCCCGTGCGCGTGGACGGTACTCGAGCCCGAGCTTCCTCCTTCCCGTGAGCGTGATAGTGGAGAATGATGAAGTACTTGAAAACTAATTCCAAGTTGGTATAAAAACTTCGCCGATTTCTCGATGGAACAAACAGTTCCCCGGGTGCAGCGGATCGAGCCGGACGCAAGCAATCTAGAACCGCACTTTAGACAGCCCTCCCCACCATGAAGACGTTCGCCTTTGCCTCGGTCGCTTGGCTTTTGCTTGGAGTGGTGAATGTAAGTTCTCTCGCCGGGGTTTCTCATCAAACCGTTCGCTAACGTGGTTTGTGGTTTCGGTAGGTTTCCCAGGCCCAACGAGAAACGTCCCTGAAGGTGGTCGATGCATTGCGCGATCTGCATCCCGCCTACCAGCAGCTCCGCGATCTCGTCGTCAACGCGGTGGCCGGCGCGAAAATCAACAGCTCCGAGGTGATCTACAACTTCAACATGGAAATAGCGTCGCGCAAGGAATCGTTCCTGCAGACCGCCATCCAGTCGGAGGCGAACGTGTTGCGGCAGGTGAACGGCCAGGCCGTCACCGTCGACACCAGCTGTCTGGGCTTCCTGCGCCAGAGCGTGGACGTCAACATGAACCTCGCTGGTGTTTCGTTCTCCAACTGCCTGAACAACGTGGACGCGTCCCTGTCGTCGGAGGTTGCGCGCATCTACACCGAGCTGCAAGTGAACGAAACGTCCTTCGTTAACCTTAGCGTGTACGATGTGTTCCGTGGCCAGAACGTGTTCGTCAACCCGCAGACGATCGTCGACCGGTTGGTGGAGCGGTTTTCCTCCCTCCAGCAGGCCCCGGTCGAGCTGGTGGGCGAGCTTACCGAGCTGGTCGATGCGTTCGCGGCTCGGCTCGGTGGAGTTCAGGCCGCGTACAGTAGCTGCCTATCGATCAACGATCAGCTGCTGCAGAACACGCTCAGTACGGCGCTCCAGCAGCTGCAGCAGATCTGTCTCGGTACGCTGCTACCAGCGTCATCCACTTCCGATCCAACCGAACCCACGGAAGAGGCAAGCGAATCGACTTCCGCACAGACTCCGGAAGCGGAAACGGTGGTTCCTACCGAGAACCAACCGGAACCGCCAACTCCGGGCGTAGTAAACGCACTGTAGAGAGGGCGCATTTGTAGATGCATCGAAACGAAACTCCAATAAAGAAGAATAAATTTAACTTTTAAACAAAACGATACATTTGTTGTGGTGCTCCTGGTTGAGGTACTTATGCTGTTTTAATTTTTAGTCGAACAATCTGAGCAGCAAACAGTCAGCAAGGCTCAATTCCTTACCTACAATGTATGCAATATGTTGGGTATTTTTTAAAGCGTGATTGCTCTTATAAAAATTAAGAGTTGTTTTCTGTTGGAAAGTCTCTGCTGATTGTTTGCCCCAAACACAAACAAATCTCACGTGGCGCGCTCAAGTGATCCAAGTAGTCTAACTCTAGTTACGTCGTCCAGGAGACAACTATACAGCAATATTGTAGTATTGAAATTGTTTTCTAGAATGACTTAATGGTTCAATGATCGTTAAAGCACAAAATCAACTCATATCTTGGGAAATAAACGAAGGCCCAGAGAGTGTTTAAAATTTGAAAATAAATATTCTTAGAAGTCATCCTTTATTTTTTCCTTTATATCTAAATGTTCTAGGAAAATTTCACAAACTTCCATGAAATCGAATCTTCCAATCAGTGAGTTTTTGTTACTCAGAATTGTAATACAGTTGGGTAATTTTAATCGAATTTGAAACATATAGAATATAAAACGAAATTATTCATTTATGGTTTATAAAACAAGCAGTGTGGTAGTGGTAGTGAGTACCATTTTTCAAATTGCTTCCTAAAACATCAATTGTGAGGAGAATTTCGTGTACGTTTTCGAGATCTTTAGAAAAAATATAAGAAAAACGTAAATCTAGTGGACATACAAGTTTATTGTACTTTTCGCTAGTAAAATGCAGTGCTGCGTAATTTGAAACACATTTTTTTAGATGACTATGCAACACTGAAATTCGTCATCACCAACTAAATGAAGCACCGCAGAAAAAAAAAACGCACATGACATCATTAGTTCCACCCAAAAAGTGCAGTTTAATGCTCGTCACGACACGAAATGGACATGTGCAGCAAACCCCTTTTTCTCAGCCATACCTCCCGAGTGATCGAACGTTGTCTTTCACCCTATCGATCACTTTGCATACCGTGGCAAATTCCTGGGGTAGGCCTTCACATCGCCAACCCGTTCCCGGCGAGTTGACAAAAAATTACCCTCCGTCAAGTGCCAACGCGTTGCTCCACTTCCGATTGCGTCGTGTGCGAGCTCAGCGAAGTGATCGCGAAGCTTATCGCCTCCCGAGGCGATTCTTAATTCCGCCCGCCCGATAGCATCGGCGTGATAAGAGGCTGTTGTGGTCACTTGAACTTGACTGGTGCGATGATAATGATAAAAAAATCACCCCGCCCGTGGGAGGGGTTGCTGGAGCCGCTATAAAACGATCTTTCGGGTGCGTCCGGCGGCTCATTCGCTCACTGGAGCTAGGTGAAGCTAGTTCGGTTCGGTTTTGGACCATACCATGAAGGTATTGCTACTGTTGGCGCTGCTATCCGTGGCCATTTCGGTGAGTTGAGTCGCTCGGGAAGGGTGGGTGGGGGTGGTTGGGGTGAAAGTGACCGGGTTCAGTGAGCATTCTCCTCCTCCTCCTCCTCCTCGCCTCCTAGGCCACCGTAGCCGATCGGGATGAGACGCTGAGTCTGTTCACCCAGCTGAAGCGGGTGAAGAAGGGACGCACGTTCGGCACAGAGGATGACTTCGTGTCGGTCGTCCAGGCGGAGTTGCTGCTGGCGGAAGAAGAATACGTCCGTTCGTCCGTCGACGGTGAGTCGTCCATCCTGCGGGACCTTTCGAACGAGGCAGCCCAGGCCAGCGGCCCGAAGTGCGTCGACTTTATCCGCGAGAAGGCCGACATCATGATGAATCTGGCCGGCGTATCGTACGCGTCCTGTTTGCGCCGCGTCGACGATGCGGTGTACGAGAAGCTGGCGGACGCCACCGACGGTGCCGTTTCGCGCGAGCAGTACGATCAGGCGAACGTGCTGAATGCGTTCCGCGGGGAGAACATCTTCGTCGATCCGGTGCGCATCCGGAGCAAGCTGCAGGAACGTCTGCGAGCGTCGTTCCAGTTGCCGGCGCTGAGCGCCGAATCCGTGCGCGACATCCGCGAGGAGCTCGGCGAGGTGAAGGCAGATTTTGTCGAGTGCATGAAGCTGGCCCGGGCCGGATTGGATATGACCCTGAATGCTACCGCCCAGCAGCTGAAGCTCGTGTGCGAAAGACACCAGCAGTAGAAGAGGCGGCAGGGACGGATTTGTTTTACTTTATTGTAATATAATATTTAACTCAAATATGTGTTTACATGGGCCGCATTGAAAACTGTGAGGCGTTTCTTCCCGCTGGGTGTGAGCGAGGCGAATAATAAGTGATGACAAGGTGCTTTCCACCGGAAAGTCTGCTAATCTTTTCCCGTCTTATCGCGAACATATGCGATTACTTTTGTCTCAGTTGCTCCTTACTGCTGAAGGACCGCTACTGAGCAGCAAAAATGCATCATATTTTTTTTGCATTTATTTTCCTTTATGACATCTTCTTTTCTGTTAACCGTATGTGTATTGCGTAGAACATCATAAAGTGCTTATGATTCCAATCAGGTGTGTTGTAAAGGTGATTATAATTGTTGCCTCATGCTTTCTTTTTGTGTGGAATACTCTATAATCCTTTCAGTTTAGCTATTGGATGCTAACTGGATTGGATTGGAAATTATTTCTTAAAGCTAGCCGGAAATCTTATAGATATTTATCACACCAACTCGCTCACGTGACAATAAAGCTATCAACCATATGTTATAAACAACGTGGTTCATCTAGCGCTCAGCAGTTCATCACACTTAGAACGGTGGTGCAAAACAAGCAGAAAAGGCAATATTTGCTCTCTCGGGACGAGATAAATTGTACAACTTCCGCTGCTGAAATTTTCACAGCTACCTTATCCCAAGTACGATGGATAGAACGTCCCCTTGTCAACATGATCGCACGACACCGCAGCTTAGCACCCCGCAGAAGGTAAATTAATCCGTTCAAGGAAGTTTGCTTCATGTGCTAGTGTGTTTTTTTTGGCGCGTCTCAAACAACAGATAGAACCACCTTGGCCGTTTGCTCAAATATGTAATCTCATGCAAACATTCCGTTTCGACCGCACGGTGTATAAAAGATCCCACCGTGGGTGGTTGGTAATCCAGTTTTTTTGGAACACTTTGAGCATCCGAATCCGAGCAAACGCTCACCATGAGAAGCATCATCGTGCTGTTGGCCGTGGCCGGGATCGCGACTGCTGGCCGTCCGGACACGGAGAACGTTATCGCGACGTTCAAACGAATCGCGCCGCTCTACCAGGCCGCGATGAACGAAGCCCAGGGCCGACTCACCGCCCTCAAGACCAATGTCACCAGCCAGCTGGTGGACTTCCATCTGAACATCATCCGCAACAAGGAGGAGTACGTGCAGCAGGTGATCGTGCGCGAAGACTACATCCTGGAGCAGGTCGGCTCCCAGCGTTCGGCCGATCAGGTGTGTCTCGGGTTCGTGCGCACCAGCAGCGAGATGAACGTCAATCTGGCCGGTGTTTCGTTCACCAACTGCATTAATGCGGCCGACGAGCGCGTCAACACGAAGGTCGCGGAGTACTACGGCGCGGTCGACAATCTCGAGCAGCAGCTGAAGCAACTCCGGCTGCTGGACGTGTTCCGCGGGCACAACGTGTTCCACAGCCCGCAGCCCATCATCGCGAAGCTGAACGCTAAGCTGGCGCTGCTGCAGAACTCCAACGCGACCGTATCGGCGGACGATTCGACCCGCGTCGCTAACAACGTGTACCAGGACCTGTACACGATCGCGTACGACTACAACACCTGCATGAGCAACGCGTACGGACTGCTGGCCCAAGGATTGAACATGTGCGAGATGCAGATGGAGCTGATCTGCGGTGCGGTACTGCCGTGCGCTGTTGGAGCAGGTCCTTGCACGGAAAATTTGACTGAAAACTCTCAAGACGTTTCACCAAAACCGTAACGGCATGTGAGCGTGAAGCTGATGCAAATAAAAGCTGCCTTAAATGAAGTAAATGAAGAACGAATTTCGATGGTTTGTTGAGCAGCGTAGACGATTAGAAAAATTGTTTCTGTTTAGTTACAGATTGGTTTAAAAATGATGTAGTTGTGATTTTTTCTACACAAAAACACACAAAGCACGAAAAGGTTGCAGCACAGCTTACTGGCCGTTCCAGATATGTTTCCTTCAATGCGTACTGCTTTTTCGCCTCGAATAAAAAGAATGGTCGTTGAAATAGTTTCTTTCGAAATATTTCACCAAACAATATTTTCTAACCAATTTTTGAAAAATAATTCAATGAGAAAAAAACTCAAAAGAGTCGTCCGCTGTTTTGTTAATATGATCTTCAAATTATACTGTTCTACCACAGAAAACACAGTTCTAATAAATGGGTACGGTGATGATAGTATAAACAATTAAGATAAACATGTATTACATATCGTTTCAAACAATTCTTTTACGTGTTTTGTTTTTATCCTTCAAGAATTAGTCTTGTTTTGCTATTCAGCACACTGAACTGGTCAGTTAGAGAGAACATATTATTAATAAAAAAGATACCGGAAGCAAACATTGTCAAATTTTCTCGCAACTCGACAACGATAGCATCGCTTCGGTAAATGTTGACAAGATCATCTTAATCCGCGCATCCGTCGGGCGAGATAAATCCTTCTTTTCGCACGTCCGGTGCGGCATCCGATGCGAATCTTATCTGCTCTGCCGGAGAAGAGTTAACAAGCGTACATGTTTATCCTCAGCAGCGAAGGTAGCGCGTGGTGTAGTATTTAAGCCGCACCGGTAGCCATTCGAAGACGATTCGGTTGCAAAGACGCAACGAGTGACTGTGTTTGTTTGGTTGTGAAAATGAAGGGTCTAATTTTGGTAGCACTTGTGGCACTAGCGACCGGAAGCGCTAATGGAGCACGTCCCGCTGCGTTCGAGGTGATCGACACCTTCAAGAATATTGTGCCCAAGTATCTGGACACGATAAAGGATAACGAGCAGGAGCTGGTAACGCTGGAAGGCCGTGCGTCTGACTCGATCGTTCAGTTCCACACCGACATTATGATGGCGAAGGAAACGTTCGTACTGTCCGTCACGAGCCAAGAGGACAAGCTGACGGCACTGCTCCGGGCGCAAAACGCAAACGTAACCGCGGGCAACTGTACGGACTTTATCGCGACTGCCACCAACGAAAACGTCAACCTGGTGGGTGTCGCCTACACGACGTGCATTAATGCGGCGGATGAAGCGCTCAACGTCACCGTGGCGTCGTACTACGGTCGGATCGGTGCTCTGGAGGAAGCGTTCGTCGACATGCGCCTGCTGGATGTGTTCCGAGGGGACAACGTGTTCTACACGCCCGACAAAATCGTGGCAAAGCTGCGCCAGAAGTTGGACCAGTTAAACGCGGACCAACCAAACGGAACGTCCTCCACCGAGCTGGAGGAGGAAGTGGACGCGTTCGAGCAGGATCTGCAAGCCATCCGCGGCACGTACATCGGTTGCATGACCACGGCGGAAATCTCGTTCCGAGGGTATCTCGAGCTGGCCCGCACTCAGCTGAGCGTTATCTGCGGAGGAGCTCTTACGATTGCGGCGTAAACGTCTCAGTGGAGTTTGTTTTTGAATAAAACGTTGTGCATTTAACGATGACTTAAAACGATGACTTAAAACGTACCAAAGTACAAGAAAAAAACCCCAAAACGCACCTGACAGACGTGACACACACGTGAACATTGTTTGTGGTCGTTTCGTCCTAACCAAACAAACGCCGAAACGCATGACAATGCGACCGGCTCGGGCGAGTACTTTGACAGCAAGACCGTCCGTTAAAAGGTCGTCATTCTACTCCATTTCATGCATAAACCCATATCTGTCCCTGATACCCACATACGTGTTTTTTTTGCCTTTACAGGACAATTCAAATAATCAATTTCAAACTTAAAGCCTTACTTCGTATCATGGAAAAAGCTTCAGCAGGAGCCTTTTGAGAACCTCCCGGATATAGTTGCTTAACTGAATGTAGCTCATAATTGCATTAGTTAGAGTGGGTTAAGAAATCACAATGTTAAGTAATTCATACTTTCCTCTGCACAACTTTATAACACTTTTCGATTGCATCACTGCGTCTCCGCTTCGTTCTTCCAAATGCTGTTTTCACTTCGTCCACTGGACGCTGATAAAATTTGATCTCTGGTAAAGAAAAAAGTTTTTTTTTTATCACCACCGGGCCGAGGGAGTTGATGGTTAACTACTCGAGCGGTCTTGCAGCTCCCCGCGGTGGATCTCCGCCCGATTGGATTTCCACAATCTGGATGTCCATTAACGGGCGCAACGAAGTATCGTAAATTAAATTTTATTATTTCATTATTTTTTTGTGTGTGTCGCTTTAGCCTCTCCATCCGGTATTCTACACTTTCGTGCCGGGGTTTGAGGAGTCCGGCTACTAGAGCAACCTGTTGTTAGGCGTTCGGGTTAGCAAACAGCTTTGTCCTTGCCGTGAAGCCGGTGGCTGATTCTAGTGGCCCGGGCCCGATGGACGATGAAGCTCGTTTCGGCCGTGTTCACCCTGGTGGAACGTGTGTTTATAGATTCTGCGGTAAATCGTTCCGGTCGCTAGCGGAATCCACCACAGAGAGGCGAACGTTCATCGTCAATAAAGCATGTGGCCACTCATGCAATCGTCGGCCACACCGGTCACAACCTCAAGCTAATATGCCGTCCGCCCATGGGTACTTTCGGAACCTTCCCCGTCCACCGTCCGCTATGGGCGTTCTCCGTAAGCATAATCCGTTTCAATCACAGCAGCACTGATGACCCCAAAACCTTCGAAATCCCCGCAAACGATGCAGGACACCGGGCGGGCTGGTCCAGTGCGAACCGTAATTGAGTTTACCAAACCGCGATGAAATTTTGGCTGATTTTAATTTCCACAATCTCAACGCACCAATGCGGCCGTGGTAAAACAGCCGTGCCATAGTAGCGGATGGCGCAATTTCAATTTCTAACTTGCCGGGAATAAATTGCTTCGTTTGCGAGCGAGTTGGATAAAATGGAGTTTGAGCAAGTTGTCAAACTAGTTTGGTAACAATTATTTTTGGCAATTCTTTTCGAAAACCGTAACAATTTAAGTGATGCCTTTTTGTTAAAGAATTTTGAGAGTTGCTTCAATATTTCTTAGTTATATTAATCACCATCAGATGGCGCCACTCAAAAATGGCTGTATTACCATGGTTACTTTTAGTGGTTGAGATAAGATTTTCTGTGAGACAAGATTTCCCTCATATCACCCAAAATACCATGGGTTCACATGTAAGCTGTAATGTTTTCCCTCTAAATAATTTTATTCCATTAAAATAAACCTTATATAATTTTAAGGTATGTCTTTAGCCCTGTTGTCCTTCCTAACGTTGATGCACTAAGTATCATTGTTACTCGGAAAATGTCCACTCACTGTACATCCGACGGTTCCCATATGCTACTGGAGCATGTTCACGCTCTACCCTGCCCTTCCGCCCAGCGACAGGTGCCCGTCACCTTTCCGACGAGTAACGAAAGCGGAGTCAAAATGTCATACCTGCTCGTGGAGCAGACAACCATATTGGGTGGCAAAATGTGATACTGCCTTCCGCTGCTTTATCATGTGCCAAGCCGTCACACGTGGTCAAGTAGCAAATGGAGCTTAAACATGGAGACAAAAAAGGTGTTCTATCGCAAAACACTGGCTAACGAACTGGCTTCGTCATACGGTTGTGTTTTCTTTTGCAAATCTTCGAGCGCACGATGTAACAAGTGTCCTCTGTCAAACTAGCAACCGAACGAGTCACACGTTCCACACCGCATGAGAATGCAATTTAATGTTGCTTGCTGCGGATTGCTGCGAAACCGCTTTCTCGTTGTTGCAGAGGAATTTGTTATTTTCTTATCATCTACCTCCATCGGCCCCGGTCCCTGGAATGTGCATAAGCCACCATAACACTCGGAGATTCACCTCATGCTAACAGCTCCCGCAGCGATAGTTTCGACTCATCGCCGTGCCTTTTGTGAGGGCAAATATTATTCTAGTATCACTTGGCTTTCCCTTTCAATAATTACATTATGGAGAATGATAATTTTGCTGCTGGCGTCGTGATCGCTTACCGTGCGCTTCTTTCGAGTCCGCCAGCACCGACGTCGGAACGGCACTGATGGTGGACACCGCGGCCAGCAACACCAGGATCGCCAATGTCGCTCGCCCGGTCGCCACGTTGGCTTTGGCGGTCGGTCGCATCAGTTCAAACGAAAAACCGGTAAAACCTTTGCACAGCACTTACACTTTTACGCTGCACCCTGCGAGTACGAGCATAACATGGGGCGGGGGAGGGAAGGTAAGGGAATTAGTGAAACCGTCAGCGAAGCTATGTTGTACGGGGCGCAAATGATAAACCAGCAATCGATGGTGGTAGGGAAAATTTAAAACAACTCAAATCATAACGAATGCCGCGGAGGACGGAGGAAAAAATCGTTCGGCAAAGCACACTGAAACCGCTCACATGTAAGGTTCACTTTATCCTTTTGCTTCACCCCTGAGATTAAACTGCTAACTGGTGCACTCTGCCCTAGCACAGACGGAGTCACACACGCACGCACGCACGCACACCGTGCCTTCGACGAGGGTTCGAAGTCAACTGGTGGAAAAACACCGTTCAACTGATTTTTCCCGGCACGTTTTCCTTTTGATATATACTTTTCCGGAGCCGCCGCACACACACGCGCGCACAAACACACACACACACGCACTCACACTTACCCAGCGGTGGGATTGATAACGGCACAAGCTTTTGAGGATGACACGCTCGTTAAGGATACTTTTTAGCCGAAAGCTTAACAGCGAGGGAAATCGGGCAGCTTTGGTCGAAAGCTCTTTTATTGGTTTGTTCGTTCGAATGAAGCCAATTTGTAATTTAACATATGTTACGGTTTCGGCTACGTGTCAACGAGTATTTGAGGCAAAGCATGTTTTTAAAACTGTCATTTCGACAATCTAGGGAATTTTAAAATACTTTTGCATTTCGTTTACTTCTATTCCTATGGAGCTCTTAAATCACGAACTGATATCTGATGTAGCTAGTATAATTAATATTGTATGGTAAACAAAATAATTATAAAAAGCATTTTTTACACAGTCTGTTCTAAAACATACACATATTCAAAATATGTGAAATTCTGCAACTTCCGTTTTAAAGCGTGATGACGCCGATTCCAATAGAAATGCTGATTAAGCACTCAGCGTAGCAGCTAATCAGCACCTTGTTTTTCCAGGTCGGACTGACATTGGGCAAAAGTCATTTGGGAAACGTCATCACTTCTTTGACAATTGCAAATGCAAAAAGAAAAGTCAATTATTTGCTGTGCGTATATTTCAGGGCAAAAAACAATTGCATTTTCAATTGTTTTACGTTGCCGTTGCACATTTACCCGCGGTGCTGGGGTTGCATTTGTTGTTCGAACATTATTTGCGATGGTGATATCATTTCCACGTCTCACTAAGTGAGAGGGACCCCCAATCCGGAACAAGCTGTGTGAAGAGATATCGCAACAACAACACACATTCCCTGCTGGTGTCGTGTGTGTGTTTGTGTGAAAGTTTGGCTGTTTGCTCAAGACCCCAACCGCTGCTGGGCACTGCTGGCTGTTGCAACAACGCCACGCGATATGGAGGACGGCTTGTGGTAAGAGAAACACACGGTTACGGTACAGTGCACCCCCGTAGCGTTTGTCGCTTTGGGCCCGACCCGGGGCCCAGTGTGTACGCGCCTGATAAGGGGCTGATGATAAGGGTAGACAGGGTTGATTCACGTTTGCTGTCGTCACCAGGTTGATCGAGCTCGAGTCGGCGTTGCAGGATGACTGCACGGTGGACGACATTTACGCAATCTGCCACGGCAAGGCGCTGCCCGAGGCTCTCCGCCTGGACGTGTGGCAAGTGTGCCTGGGAGTGCGCAACAAAGCCGACCAGCTGGCACAGTTCAACGAGATCTACGATTTACCCTTCCAGGCGCAGCTGCGCTCCGATTGCGAGGAGTTCGTCAGCAAGCTCGGTAACGAGGACGAGGACAAAGTGTCGGTCGTATGTGACCTGGAATCGATCCTGACGTTCTACTGCAAAAATCGCAACCTCACCTACGAGGCCAACAATGGGTGGGTGGAGCTGATGTTGCCGCTGCTCTCGCTGAAGCTGATACGCTCCGACACGTACAACCTGTTCGAGGCGATACGTGATACGTACATTCCAAAAGGCTGCGCCAAGAACGGCACCGTGTTTAACGTGTTCCGGTTGCTGCTACTGTACCATGATCCGGAACTGTGCACCGTGCTGGACACGAAGCGCATCACGCCCGACTGCTACGCGATGGGCTGGTTCCAGACGCTGTTCGCTTCCACCTGCACGCTGCCGGTCGTGCTGTCCATGTGGGATCTGTACTTCCAGCAATCCGACCCGTTCCTGGTGTTCTTCCTCAGCCTGATCGTGCTGATCAACCAGCGCGATCAGATCCTCGCGATGAAAGGCTCCACGAAGGAGGAGCTGATCGCGTTTCTAGTCAACATGCCGTGCAACATCGAGGCGGACGATGTGCTCGACTTCTGTTCGCTTGCCCAGTATTACTCCGTAAAAACGCCAGCCTCGTTCAAGCGCGACCTGCTGCAGGTGCTGTTTGGTGTGCAGCGTGGTGGAGGTAGCAAGTCGACACCACCGGACGCCAGTCCTTCGGTTGTCTCGCAGGCCCTCTGCCTACCCGTGTCAGTCAACGAACTCATCGAGAACGCTTCGATACAGAACCCGCACCCGGAAGCGGTACGGTTCTTTCTGGTCGACTGCCGCCCGGCAGAGCAGTACAATTCGGGCCACCTGTCGACCGCCTTCCATCTCGACAGCAATCTGATGCTGCAGGAACCGGAAGCCTTTCAAACGGCCGTGCAAGGTTTGCTGCGATCGCAGCGAAATGCCATCGATGCGAACTCGAATGCGGGCGGTGAGCATCTGTGCTTCCTGGGATCGGGCCGGCTGGAGGAGGATCAGTACACGCACATGGTGGTGGCCTCGTTCCTGCAGAAAAACACCAAATACGTTTCGCTGCTGACGGGCGGGTACGAAGCGATCCACGAGTACTTCGGCGAGGGTATGGTCGACTGTTTGGAGGATCATGATCCGCTCAAGTGTTTGTTGTGCAACAAGGATCAGGTGCGCTACGGAGGAAAGAAGGTGCCGCCGAGTGTGAATAACAACAACCACAAAACGCTCCCGAGTGGTGCCAACAGTGCGAGCAGCAGTGCAACGAACAGTCTCAAACGGGGCGGCCGGCACATGGCGAACAATAATGGTGCCGACAGTAACGGTGGGGTGGCCGGTGATCGCAAATCTACCATCGATCTGTTCAGCAAACTGTCGCTAGCGATGAAAACGAAATCGGCCGAAGTGCGCGAAAAGCTTATCGATTACATCTCCAACCCGAACGCAACCGAATCGGGTGGAGGAGCGGGCGGTGGTGGTGCCGGTGGTGAAAAGCACGTGTCCCGAAACGATCGAAACGGGAAGCGTTACCGGAACGTTCCGCCGGTGTTTAGTATCGGCGAGGATCACGATGAGGATGATGATCTAAACTCGGCCGCCAGCGAATCGTCTTCGTTGGCACGGAAAGCAAACGCGCAGCAGCAGGCACCACAGTCACCGGATGCCGCCGACGATGTGGTCCCGCTGCAGGCCTTCCTCAAGGGACCGGACGTGATACGACACTTCAAGTGTCAGGAGGTGCACCTGAATGGGTACATGTACGATAGCTACCTGCTCGTGACGGCCACCCACATGATTGTGCTGCGTGAGATGGAGACGCGCCGCGACCGGGCCCGCATTATCGTGCGCCGGGCACTGCAGAGCATTGTGAAGATTACGGCCAAAAAGCGGCACCGGGATCTGATCACGTTCAAGTACGGCTATCCCGAGGAGGAGAACCTCGTCATCACCGATATGGACCGATTTCTGATACCGAACGCGAGTGAGGTGACCGATCTGATCTCGCGCCACATTATCAAGCAGACGTGAAACGTCCGACCGGCGATGTCCGGTATGTTTTCCATCCAGCCATCATCTCGCAACACTCCTTAGCAAAACAAGTCATTTAGCCGTTTTCGTTGTTACACTCGTTGGTTATTTTATTTTAATTGTTTTCTTGCGTCGTCCCGGTTTATAACTATTATTGATGCTTTATTTGTATTCTTAACGTATTTACATGCGTGTATGGGCCCTTGAACCCCCCTTCCCGTAACGTGAAGAATAATTCGGTAGTGTAGCTGTTCGTAAATGGATGCACATGGATGAATGAAACGAACGAAACATGTAATGTTTTCCCTGGTGTGGGATATCGAAACGGTAGAATTTGAACTGCCGAATGTCCGGCAGATTTGCAGCGGTACCCCCTTGTAGTGAGACGTGAAATGGCCGCTTAAGGAGTAGAGATAGTAGAGCAAACCAGGCTTTATATAAAAAATAAAACTCAAACCAAAAGATTCCTTTTTCTCCTCGTGCGATCCGTAGCGAGCCAAATGGGTATTGTTACTTAAATTTTAAATTAACGTATCTTGTGTTATTATTTCTAGGTATCCGAACAGAACTGGAGCAAATATGGTATATATTTTAAATTTTCCATGAAAAGAAACCACAAATCGTTGTTGATGTCACTAGGAACGAGCGAACTTTACAGAGAACCTAATTTTTTCCGAAGCAAAACGTCAGCAAGCCACGAACCAACCCGGTCTGAACTGTCAATCGAGAGAAATGTCATAACAAAGGAAAAAAAGCAAAATCCAGCTGGGTTTGGTGAAAAGTTTTGTTATTTTCCCCTTCTTGTTCGCTGGTGCTTTTTGGTGACAAATTTTCCATCGTACACCGACAAAATTTTCGTCACCAAAACAGGCGATAAATGCACCCAGTTTTCGTGTTCTGTTTTCTTTACATCGGAAACAGCATCCCGACGGTTAAAATTCAAAATTATCGTACCACTGAACCGTTGCGGGAAGGTTTTCTTCGGTGAAAGTGTTGTACGCCCGCGTATGTGTGTGGAGCCCATAATCATACCATCGTCTGCATATAAAAGTGGAGCACCTATGCATCAAGGGACTCGGTGAACTATTTTGGTGCACCATCCTCACTATCGGATGCATCTGGGCAACGACGGTGCATCTGCAAGCAACACTCGACACATCGTGCTGGTGAAAAATCAATAAAATCATCCCACCTGCGCACCGGGACGCTTGCCAGGTAGCAAAAAAAAGGAACGAAAAAACAGCAAGCGTCGGTGGCAGATTTGTTTCCATCCGTGAAGGTGATAATTCTGATAACAAACAGCAGAAGGCACGTTGGGCAAAAGCAACAAAAAAAAAAAAACCATCATCCTCCCCGGGAACAGCTGGACCAGGTGAGACACTTTTATCTTGTTGCTACGCTTAATTTTGCTTTGTTATTTTTCTGCACGATCCATTATCCGTTTTTTTGCTTCTTTCGTTTCCATTTTCACCCACAAGGTGTTCACCGAAAAAAAGTGTATCTCAACAACAAACAGTCGGCTCCGCCACCTACAACAACACCCGCGCGCTTCAGTAAAGGTGCGTTTTGGTCGTGGGTTCACAATTTCAACGAAGCTTTTTAGCTGCGTCAGTCCTTTCGGGCACGGAAGAGGGTAGAGTGTGCCGATTATTTGCCAACCAAGCAGGCTGTGCTGGCGAGACGGTGGTCATACTGTCGCTAACGAAACGAACGAGTGGAAGAAGAAAGCGAAGATTGTGTGGGAAAGGAATTAAATATTCCTTTTCTTATAAACTAATTATCGATACACGTTTAGTAAACGGTGAGTACGCACGAGTACTGCCTGTGACGTCCGAAGCCGGGCTTAAATGGCTTAATTTTAAGATTCTCGTAACGAGTTCCACGGATGAGTAGCAACAAACCCATCCGGAAATGGGGTTCAATGGGGTTTATTTCTGTCCAGCTTTGTTCCCGTTTGAAAGAGACGCGGAAAACTTGCACGATTAATGGTAATTTATGCGCTGGTAACTATTTTCGGAACAAAACGACCATCCACAGCCCATGTGTCTTGGACAATGTGGACTATCTGGGTGTGCTGTATACCAGCTGGCACGTGTCGTCTGTACACTCCTAATCTTAACACCCTAAAGCTTCTTGAGAAAGCTACAAATGGTTGCGAATGATGAGGCGTCACTTTATGGTGATCACGTTTCATTCCTCGCTATGCTAGCTTGTAGCTTCGCCACCCCATTAGCCGTTCACGATAAGCTCGAGTCTGGAGCCACGTCAGCGGCTCGTGGATACGGGCGTCTAAGTCGGCTCGTACACCGTTCAACGCTTTAAAAGAAGGATAAACGCTCTAATTAAGGCAACTGCTCGCGAGTTGTCAGTCTGCTTTCGCTTGATTTGAATATAGTTCACCTTTGCTTGACACGCATTGTTCGATGCCCCTCTGGACGGTCTGGCGTAATGATATGCGTGCGTGCGGGATACCCTTGGCGTTGGCCTCACCTAAACCGGGAACTGGTGGGAATTTCTTTGACCGGCAGAGCGTGCTTTGTTCGACTACTTCCCCCTAGTGGAAGTTTTACAGCTAATTAACCGTCCTGAATAGTCATGATCCTGATCGCTTCCACGCGCTAATGCAATTGCTTTATTCTGTTGTTTTAGGTCAAGCGGCGGGAAAAAGGTGGACTGGACAGAACGCCGCGAGAAGTTGGCGATTCAAATCACCTGCGATGAAGCCGTACGACAGTGGTAGCGGGTCCTTTCCGTCGCGCCATTTTGTCTCCGAATGGGAGGACAATGTGGTGTTTGATGCGGACGATCCGGACTTCTCCGTCGGCGGTGCGGTGGCCGCAAACGCGTTGATGCGATCGGCGGCGGCTGCAGCGGTCGCCTCGAACCTCACGCGCTCGGTTACGACCTACTACGGCCTGAACTCGGCATCGGTCGTGTCGAACCTCAATCACCTCATGAAGGGTAAGTGGTACGAATAATGATGCGATTGACATAACGTAGCTCCAGTTCCAAGGAACTGAGCCATATCAATATTATGGGTGTAATTCGGGGAACGACGAAAGCGTTTGGTGCTAATTTTGTAACACCGATTACAGCACCTTGTTTACTTCCTGGCACTATTTTAGGCCACTAGCTGCCGTGACATATACGACGCTTACGTGTGAAACCTTGCACGTTTGCTCGAAGCAGATATATTTATCAATTTTTTTAGCAAATGCTTTATTCGCCCTTAATCACAATCGACTAGCGCATATCATTCTCACCCGCAGTCGATCGGCAAGACAAATATGTTGTCGTAAACAGGCGCTACAAACTATTGTCCCTTCTTGCGATGACGTCCTTACCCCAGCACATTAATTGTCCACTGGCCCAGTTCCATGGCAAAACAAGCTTATTTTTGCACGCGGTGGAATCTCGCGTTCGGCCGCGGCTGACGGTGGCCAACGTCCTTCCTTGAACGTTCGGCAAGGTGTTCGCTCTTTCTTCTGCACCATTTCTTTCCATCGACCGGCTATTGGGATCCGGCCACCGATGTGCTTGCTGTTGATCCTACTCATTCTGGTTCCGCTCCTAATCGGGATCGTCAACAGAAATGAGGAACTTGTTTTTGAAGATTTCAAGCGTGTTTCAGCAAAAGAAAAATATAATAGTGCGCTAATAATCTGCTCTACAAACATGCGCCCACATTAATGTAAGTTTTCAGGTGAACTATTGGTACTGATCCTGTTTTTTGTGTATTAATTATGCTTAGTTATTAAATTAAAACCCTTCACAATCATTCTAATCGGAACAATAATCAACAATCTGCTATTGTTAGTGATTTATTGGATTCGATGGAAATTAGTATTCAGTGAAGTTAGAGCAGCGCCATCTTTTGACAGGTGATGTTACTAATCCAAACTATTCCAGTGCTTACGATTTTAATATTTCATCATCGGATTGGTCGTATTCTCAAAAACCTTTTTCATCGCATTTTTGTAACTTAAGTGAGATAAATAAAATAGATAATATTTTGCTTTCCTTTTTCAGTCAATATTGCAAAAACCTTTCAATGGCTTCACGATTGTAGGACTTTGTCAAGTAACCTTAAAGAAGTACTGTACACAAACCGTTTTGTCCGAAGCAAAACGCTTGCAGCTCGTGTTCGAACCACTTTGCGACTGTTGTTTGTTTGCACTTCGGGTGCACCCGGCCCAGGCAAAGGGGAGGGAAGGAGAATGGTATGATGCAAACATAATCTAATCGCCAGGACGCGCGGTTCGAGGCCACGCAGACTTTGGAGCGAGCGGCCTGGACGGGCGCAAGGGTGAGACCACACGAGAGGGATGTTTGTTTGCGTACACCCAATCGCTCACCCCCATCAGCAAGGGTGTTGTCCAGCGGTGCAATTGGCTCGGTAGTAACGGGCATTGGAACGAGCCTCCTTCCTGATTATATGGTGGTCACAGATTTCTTTTACTTTTTGCCCTCCTCTTTGATCCCAGCACTTGTTCCGACCGGCGACGGGTGTTTGTGGGACGTGAATTTTTCGTACAGTAGAAGAGGTCAGGGAAGATTCCGCGGCTCGTAAACAGTGGCTACCTCGTGGTCACTCGAAGCAGCGTCGGGTTGCCTTGCGTGCGCACCACCCAGAACCAACCTCCCGCACGCGTCTTTCATCGTATATGGGTGAGAAAAATATCCTCCACCCGCTCTCTGCTCGTAGACTCCGAGTACCCACAATGAAACTGTATGACCGCCGCTTTGCCCATGCGATGACGTCTTTCATTGTAGGATCTGTTTACAAACCCGTACATAACCTACGCAAACTGTTTCTCCCCCATCTTCGCCTGCGAGTGCGCATCAAGCGTTTGATTTTCTTCTTCCGCCCCCGAGCATCAATCAGTCATATCAATTCAAACATATGGTAGAGGAAAAAGGTGCCAGAATGCGTCTTCAAGATAAGATTTTGATCACAATTTCAAACGGCAAGCGAATGTCGTGATATGGGAACGAATCAAGATGACGTATGATCATGTGCGTCCCGCGTATTTCCCTTCTGTAGGTTATTGAGTTACTGGTTTAAATTCAACTATCTTCATTATCGCTTACCATGGCGTTATTATCATCACACGATTCTGTTCAATCCGAGATAATCGAAGCGAATTCGTTCTGCACGTGCAAAACGGAGCGTGTTTTTCGCCTAAGAAAACATCAGATGGTACTACGCATCATTGGATGGGATTCTGTTTTCTTCAATGTTTTGCACTAAAGAGAACAGCGACGTAATCTGTTTATAACCCCTTTTTCCCCATCTGCGCATCATTATGCGGATGCGGATGGGTTTCAAAAACAATCGAAAAAAACGACAATGCAGTTTTAAAAACAGTTCCGCTACGGATAGACCGAATTTCTCTGGTGTTCGTCTCGTCGAAACGGCACTGTTTGAATCTGGAAAAAATATTGTTATTACACTCCTTTATCTCCTTGTTCCATGGTGTGATTTTGTTGTTTACTAGAGAAAATCCGTTTTTTTTCTTGGGCCTTTAGGAAATAGTCCATCAAAACAATTTAATGAATTGATTTTGTATTTACGCGTAGACTTATTCCAGCTGCTAAACATTAGCAAGGTTGTGTACATAATTTGTCAATAAGCGATAAACTTACAAGAGACAAACCGACTTTTTATTCTTAAAGCTATCTTTTGTGACAGGAAAGGAAAAAACCCTCAATCACGCGCTAATTCGTTTATTCAAGAATGGCAAAGAAAGTGGCGCCATCTGTTGATGGGAACTGTGACAACCAAACAAATATGGATGCTTGCGCGTTTTGTTGCACATTTTTAAAGTTTGTAGCAAAGATCAAACCGTTTTTTTGGAAAAAAAACTTTTTTCATTTTGTGATATTAAAATTTGTAAGACACGGACCGCTTAACCACAACGGACACATTTTTTTTAAATCATTTTTCTTACTCTAGTGAAGTCCATTGTCATTACAGCTCAAATTGGGCTGAAAATTGCCTGTACAAGCAGTTGATTAGCGTCATCAAGCAACTAAAAACAGCTTTGCTGTCAATGCGAATTATTGTCCCCTTTCAACCGCATTCGACACGTTAATTGTGGGAATACCGAAGCGTGTGTGTTTGCTGTTAATCGAGCCTAAGCTGTTAAACTCACCCGCTAACGAACCCATCGAATGAAAAAGAAAACCACGTTCGATTAGCATAGCCGTTTGTATGAACAAACGAAAATCCCTTGATCGTTAAGTTGATCAAAATACCATCCGGCGGCCCTCCGGCCTCTCGGGTTCCCGCTCCCACGACGATGAACTCATCATCACGGTTCACCCGCTGACAGGAATTAGCATCCGATATGGGATTTCACCAGTCTACCCCGCTCGACCGAGACCGGGGGCCGCCCCGAAACCTGTTTCGTGGACACGTTCGAATTTTTTAACCACGAATCATGTCGCCATCATGCCCAGGTGAGACAAAAATCCCCCAAAACCTCTTTCCCCCGTCCCACCGAATACATATAAAAACAAACAATCGAATCATGATCACGTGACCGATGCGTCGCTTTCCTTCGAAAGCCCTCTGGAATCGGGTCTGGAGTGACATTGAACGGTATGGGTGGGCTGGAATGCGGAAGAAGATGTGCAGCGTGTGTTGCTGAAGGAGAGAGGCAACGGTGCAACTGTCACCCACACGAGTGGCCTTGTCCAAGTGGCCCGGAAAGTGGAATTTGATGTCTTCATTTGTCGTCGTGTTTGGGCGAGTGGGAAGAGACGCGTCACCGGATGTTGCCGGCCCTTATCATGATCGGGGAAAAAGGCCATCCCAAGTGGCCGTACTTCGCACATTCGTACTAGGTACGTCGCACGCTATTGCATAAACAAAACACTGGCTCCCAGTGTCTCCCATGATGCGGTCTAAGCCGGTTCTTACCAGTTCGGTGCCCGGGTCGGGGTTTGCCAACACCTTCCATCGCGCGCAATGCGGGTGTGTGTGTGCGTGTGTGTGTTCCGCACCTAACTAGATTTATGTTTGGCCGGGTTTCATTCATCGCTCTAGATGTGAGGCACCACTGCAGCATCTCTAATCTCGGCTCTCTGCTTTGCTTCCCGTTTGTGCGGTGGCCCCGAGACATGACGCCAGGCCACGAGATGATGCGTCGGTATCGCGACGATTTGGATTTTCCCTACCATCCCACCCGAAACCAGAACCCGTGCGAGCGGCAAACCAACCGCTACCAGCGACTGTTTATGCTGATGTTGACGTGAAGTGACGTAAATGTACATCCAAAAATTGCGTTGTTGATTAGGTTGGCTGGCTGGTGTTGGCGGCTGCTGGCCGATCAACCTTCGACCAGGTCGAATCCGACATATGACGTCGCACGCGTAAACATGCGTGTCGCACACACGAAACCGTCGTCTGCACAGCGGTGTGTTGGTGTCGTATCGCACCTTCCCTCCTGGCCATTTTTGATTGCCCTATTGCATTGGCGCGAAGGCTGACGGTGGCCAACGATGTGCGCATTCACGAATTTTCGATTGGTAATGTGCAGCGTATACTAAACGGCGGCTCAACCTTGGGCCGCTCGGGATTCCCGGTGAGCTTGGTTCGATTTTCGATTCCGGTCCCGCATTTCAAAAAAAAAAAACGGATGCGATAATATCTGTACATTAGTTGGCTTTGCTGTTCCATGTTCTGTGAACCATCTGTGTTTAGTTTGGCGGTCTCGTGAGGAAGGTTTTGCCCTGTTATCGGGAGGCGTGTGCACCACTCATTTGTACGTTGCCCTCCGCAGAGACGAAGGGCGCTACGGGGTTAGTTTGTTTTGGGGTCATATAATTTCCCGGGGATTTTTTCGTTCGCTTTCGAAGTTGAACCCAACGAACCCTTGCCGATGCCCTTGATTTGTGTACTTAATGCGGACTCGGGGCTTGTTTGAAGGAATTTTGTTTGTGTCGAACGGACGGCATCTTCCGCTGCCGCTGTGAGTCATCAACATCCGTGTATGTGAGATTAATCCTTCCTATCACTGTGCATACACGCCACAGACGGTGACCAATCTCGGCCACGTCGGATGATTATATGACCGATGTGTAATGTCACCAAGAGCAATTAGCGCTATCCAAGAACCGAGCAGCTTTCGTGGAATGATGAGGTATTACATGGTGCTATAGATATAGGTATTACGATGTCTGTAAGTACATGAACAGAATGATCTCGTCTAAAGATGCTGCATGGATGTTTGGCCCTTCGAACCGGATCGTTCCAGTAGTATTTCGTTTGGAAACAGCTGATTTATGTTAATCCCTTTTGTCGAAATATTTTTTCAGGCTCAATTCGGTCAACAGTTTCAATGTAACTTGATGGGTTTGGAATGTTTTTTTTTTTTTGGGTTTGGTGAAAAAGAAATACAAACTCTTTGTACCATTGGAACTTTGATAGAGTGGCGCCATCTGTTGACAGTTAAATCAACTAATCGATATATTTGTTTTGCAAGATTGTCACACCTTTCTAGTCAATTTTTTAAATCATTTTCAACCTTTTCAACCGTGTCATGGTCAAGATAAAAATGTTATTAAATTTCATCTTGACCATGACAGCGATAGAAATATGCGTTATTCAGACGGGAGGTTAGCAGCACGTGAAAACGAGATCGCTTCAGAGTGTTTTTGTTTGCTGGAAGAAATTTCAAGCTTGCTGCTAATTCGAAGCCGAGCAAAACAACAAACCGCAAAAGGTGAGAGCGCAAAGCAGTTTTGTAAACATTAAACTCGAATCCTTCGACGTTTCAGCGTGCATGTGCAGCATTCTTCGCGCTCTCGTTGGTTTCCGAAACCTGCATGCCACGAGACGCTTGGAAGCGATTGCATCAGCCCGAGGTGGTGTTGATACGAGATTGGACGCCACTATCACCGGCAAACCCAGCGATGGATGAACTCTTCTCCCGCGTGCTGGAGTCGGGTTGCGAAAAGGAAGGCAAACAAACATTGCCAGAAGCCGGTACACGCTGGTGGAAGCTGCTGGTGTGATGTTGTCGATCGTGGAAAAGTACGGACGGGGAGCGTCCGATGGGTCACGGTGTCAAGCCTAATCTCGATGGGCGTACAGGGGATATCGGTCGGTGGGCTCCATTATCTATCGATCGTAATGTTGCCCCGGTGCAACAGGTGTCATGCACTCATTTACAACAGCGTCGTTGGAAGATCACGGTACGACGGGTCCAGCTGCAACCAGACTGAACCAGGTTTTTTCCGATGGATGTATGGGGAGTAGTGGGTGATCACGGCGTGGGATAAAGCCTGGGATTAGTGCGTCTCGTCACGGTGACACCGACAAATGATGGTAGTTTATTTTCACACAGCTGCTCGATCACACCACACAATGAAAAGTCGCTCCGTGGTGTTGTGTGGAAAATAAATGGCGAACAAATGGTCTGTCTGTTGGCGTGAAGTGTGAATCTGTGAGCCGCTCACGACGGTGCCGGTGGGGTGACATGCATTTAGCACACATCATGCGACACCCCACGGCTACGGGAAGCCGCGGCTACCGGTGAAGGAGGGATTGTGATAAATGATGTTTTTTTCCGCTCGCTTCGCGCCTGGCAACGGTTTGATCTGTATTTTTTGTTTAGGTTTTTGGGTAATTGACTCGAAATAAAATCACACACACACACACACACACACACACACACACACACACACACACACACACACACACACACACACACACATACATACACCAACGAGCAAAACCCTTTCAACCCGGTGGATTTCGTGTGGGAAGTAAAAGTCGGCCAATTTTTAAACCACCCACCACCACCTAGGGGTAGCGTGCCGCTTATCAGCTGCTTCGAGAAGCGGTTGCACGCGTCCACTTGTCCCATGGGGTGGAAATTTTTTGCTGTTGATTTTTTAGAATAAATATTTTAATTTCATGGCATTAGACACTTGCTTCCTCACGGGCGAGTGTGGTCACACCTCTTATCAGATTACGAATCGAGCCGCTTGTGGTCAAAGGTTGGGCTGTGAAAGATATTGTAATACTTATCCTACCTCCACGATGGTATATTTATCTGCTCGATATATCTCACCCACCGGGCGGCACACAACCCTTACCCCACTTACCCATATGATATTGCATTTTTGCAGCTGATTACAGCGCGATGATCCGTTGACTTCGCGCTCACGCTGACACCAATGTGCCTTTGAGGGTTTTGTGCCAGTTTTTTGCCTTCTCGTTGTGTGTGTGTTTTTTTGTTCGTTTCATTTCCGTGCGCTTCCTTCTTGACATCGCCGACCCAATCACAATCGTGCCGAAGCCGTAAGAGTGATTGTTTTTTTTTTATATTTGCTGCTGCGTTTATCTACCCGTTGCAGGTTTGGGCAGCTCGGATATTTCTTGCCGGCTTGCCGGCATGATTTCTTGAGAAACATTTGTTCCCTGTGGTGGTTATATATATTTTGCGCTATTTTTTGTAGCACTCGCTCAGAGTTGCAGCGCTTTTTTTTAAATTTTGCTTTCGCAACAGCGTCCCACAAAAGCAGCGTTAAATTTTTGGGCTTACGACTTACCTTGGCGCAAGCTTGACCTCCGCCGGGACAATTGTTTTGTTCTTGACCGGAAAAGACACCCGTACATTGCTCGTGGGTTAAAGGCTATCGAACATGGGAAGGTTTGTTTTACTTTGAACTCATATGATGCACACAAAGAAATGGAAAAAGTATTCCGACATGAAACATTCGCCCTGGCAACGGGCATGGTCAACCAAGTTGAAAATCCATAGGGAGTTTGTGTACATATTTTAGTGACGTTACTCGCCCAGAGATGGCGCCACTAAAAAAAAAAACGATTGCAGTGAAGAGCAATCCAGAAGATTTTTGTTTTAAAAAAACCTCAGTTTCAATTTATTCTTTGTAACAATCTCATTATTTTATTTCACATCAAAATATCCTCGCGTAAATCGCGTAAAATTTGACGTGAACAGTTACTCCTTCAAACCCGCTAATTCTAGAGATTGATTGAGGGAAGATTTTTTTTCGTGCATTGTACCTCCTCCTCTTCCAATCCAGTATGAATAATGATCCAATCATCCTATCCTTCATGAATCGTGTCGATTTCATGAAGTTTAGTTGTTTTTTCGTTTTGCTTCTATTTTGTTCTTTACATTCGCAACATCGCAATAAACTCCCCGCGCCAACCGCGCACGTCCCGCCCGCCAAATCTGTCCCCCGGGGGCTCAATTATCGGTCACGTGTGAAAGAAATCGTTGCAGTGGCAGAGATGCGAAGGGAGGGAGGGACGACTGGGGACAAAAACATGCCACCTTCAAAACGATTGCATGAGAGAAGGGTGTGGGGTACGGCCCCGGTGGTGGTCGGATCGTGCACAGTTCGTGCGAATCGAAGGATGGGTGATGATTTTGCTTTTGCACTCAAGTTTAAGCATGTGCATCGTACGGCTTGACGACTTTTTTTGTTGGAATCGTTTTTACTTCCATATCACAAGGGCCGGAGCACGTTCGCGTCCGCGAGGAAGACGGCCAATTGCGACCTCAGGTGCCCCTGAGCATGCGAATGAGGTATCATCGTGCGTGTGCACATTCCCGAAGGAGAAGGAGATCTTTTGGGTTGGAAAAAGTGTGCCGTGAAGTTTATTTCATCGCTAACCTCCGGTAGGTTAGATAATTTCGCAGTAAAACCGATGATTTTTAGCTTTTCCCTGCGAGCAATTGTATGTAAATCGGAGGCGGTAACACCTCCTCCCGACAGAGCGCTGTCTTCCGCGTGATGAAGTTGATCGCCGCTGCTCTACGACCACAACGACCGATGCGCCAATATCCGAGGGATAAATTGACGGTACAATAAAGCGCTTTTTTTTCTTCTTCGCTCCCGCAAATATCCAACCACCGGATGGGATGCGCGGAGCAAAGAAGTGTTTGGGGCTGGCAGCAAATAGTACACGCTTTGCATAATCCTCACGTTGTCCGTCACATGCACGAAAAGGCTTTTCTTTATTGAAGCGAACTTCGCACCGCGCTTTCCACGTGCCTCCGCCACCCGCTGCTTGGGGGCTTCCTAGTTGCTATCCGCTTGCTTCGATTCCCCCAAACGTCATTGTTCTGTCCGTCACATACACACAAATTTCACACACCTGATCGGCGGCTGTCAAGTTTTCTTCACTTCACTCGGCTTCCTTCGCCAGTTCGATCAGCCCGCCCGCTAGAGAGCGCACACCGCGGAACAGTGATCACGATTGATTCGCAATAAATTGGATGATTATGGGAGGAAGCGCAGCATGATTGAAACGTGCGCTAGCAGACAGACGCCTTGGCCACCTGTCGAAAGTAGTGTCCTGGCTTAACTCTTTCCCCCCGCGTTCGGTCCAAACGGAACAGTCATCGCTGTTTGTTGTGGTTGTTTTGTTTCTTTCCCAACGCCCCTTTTCCAGCCACCTTCGCTTCGCGAGCCACGAAATATTTACCAATGACGGCGACAACAACAACAACGACGACGACGACGACGACGATTTGCGTCATCGGGCATCAGTCGAAACGAATCGACTGATCTGGAAGTTGTCACAGCCTCCCCTTGTCCCGAAATTGGACTGTCTTGGAAAATTTAGGTTACCGGCTAGTCAGCCTAACCATGGTGAGAAGTTGTTTTGGAGAAGTCAGTTTTACTGTTTGTCATCCTTGTTTGGCAGGAAATTCAACCCCGAAGGTGATTTATTTATGTTCGCAAAAGGAAGTTGCATTAATCTCCCTTTGGGACTAATGAGATTTGTCAAGAAATTCATCAACATTGGTAAAGAATAGCTTTCAAGCTTTATTTGCTCAAGTTTTTATTGCTCTTTTAATAATTGTATTGCGAAAGCCCTCAATTGTCGCACTTCATGTAACCTGGCTGAGAATTGGTCGATTGTTTGTAGGGTTTGTATGTCTTTCCAAGCTGTATCGCTGCTGGGAGCAAATTCTTGTACATTTTTGGAGGTTAGTGTGGGTATACTTTGAACAATTTTTTTCAGGTTTATTATTAGTCTATTTGCTTCATGGAAGCACTTATCGTGCAAATTCTTTTTCGTGACAATCGATGAGTCCCTGCCGTTTGCTGGGTTTATAATCCCCAAAACAACATTGACCGAAAACGTTGTTTATCTCCAACCCGCCCACGTCAGCAAGACACACACACACGCTTCCCCCACCCCCTCATCTCATTAGCAGTACGTTTGCCATCAATTATTTCCTTCCTGCTTGCGTTAAAAGCAAATTTTCGTGGAATCCAATGGTTTATTGTTTTTGTCGCTGACGCCAGGAAGCAACCAGGAGCAATATCCGAATTCTTCGAACCGAATTTCCAGATGGTGTGTCGCGTACCAGTACTGCCATCGTACGTGGAGGAGTGAATTTGGTCATCGGTTATACTATTTTCGAAATGTATTTACGCATTCCCCGTCCAGCGACGGTGCAGTCGACTTGCTTCTCGTGAGGAAAACTGTTCCGACAATAAAACAAAATCTTGTCCCCTCACGTTTGACCGTTTCCGTTCCGTATCGCCCACGCCGGCACGCGTTACGAGCAAAACAATGGCCACCATGCGTGTGTGATGTGCAAGTTATCATCAATTGATTCAAGCACACGCGCGCCTCCGTTCTGTCTAAACACTGATTGCAGTGGGAGGAAGATAATCGCTTTATGCGCTATGCATCCGTCCATCCGATGCGCCAGAAGGCATGACGAAAGCACTCTCCCCCTTCCCGGGAATGACCAACTGATTTCTATAAATACCTGCCAATTTGCCAATGGATTGGCTTCCCATTGTGCCGTTCGTGTGACTGATTCAGCGTTATCAGTCGACGGGCGGGAAAGGGTTTCAGTTGTTCGCTCGCGTATGTGGAGAGTCAAATAAAATCGGCTCAGAAAATCTAAACAAATCCCACATGCTCGCCCATGAACTTGAGGCGTCGAAATCGCCGTTATGGTTTTTTTTTCTTCTCCCGCCCGTCAGACACAAAGCATCAGCTGACAATGAGCGGAACAAAACAATACACACAACCAAGACACACATACACACTGATAGAAGATGCACAGAGTACTACCAACTTCTCTGGCTCAAGTGGCCGCGGCTTCGTCACGGTCACATGATACACGGCGAAGTCTGGCGCTGTGGTCCATCGTCGTCGTAGACTCCCGTTTCTTGACGCGCAACCGCACACATCATATGACACCTAACGCGCGCACACACACCCGCACACCCTGACATATTTTTAAATCATCCATTCGCAGCTCACCTCCCTCCGGCGAGTCCGTCTGTTCTATTTTTACACCACACTGAGCGAGCGCGGAGAAGAGCGCCGGGAGGTGGGTACTATATCCGGTGGCCGTGTTCGCCAACGAAGGGCATAATTTGCGTGTGGAAAAAAGAAGTTACCGGTGGTGGTGTGTGCGTGCCTTAATGACTTGCAAAAGGACCGCACCGCCGGACGCCGTCCCGTCCGTCAGCATCCGGAGAAGAAAGGCTCAGGGAATGAAAATGAACGATCTGGGGTTTCTTCCACCTAGGATGAGGATGACGACGCTAGGAAGATTCGCGCTCGGAAAAATGTCGATCGTGTCTAGACCCTAGAGGGTGGCGGAAGCGCAAAACGTTACGCGATCGCTAGTAGAACCGTTCCCGGTGGGTGGAGAACGGGGGGCCGAGACGGACCGACACCTTTCCCGACGGCGAGACAATGGAAATCCGCGGATTGACGCCCGCGATAGCGTTCGGTTCTATTATTAGCGCACGACCAGTGAGTTATTTCTGAGCGCGACAATGTGATTCCACAGTCGTTCATTTTACCGTGCGATATAGCGTACAATTGGATGATGGAGCGATCGTTTATCGTTCCAGGGAACTGTTGTTTTTTCTCACTGTGCGAGTGAGAAATTCTTGAAATGCATTACGACCATACAGACGGAGATCCGTCTAGTGTTCGTTGTCGCGAATTACGCGTCAATCTTGTGCTTGATTTTAAATCATTTTCTTAACGTAACCTACTATCGCTATAAATAGAATCTGTGCGCTATAAAAAGGCTTTATTTGCAGAATGTTTGTCCAATTTAGGTTAAATGTCTGTTCGTAGTGTAGAATCTCACCATAAGGCACTACGCTTTTCTATACTCTAGCTAATAAAAAAAAAAAGGTTGACCAGTTGTCCTACGGAGTCTTTCTCTACCGATCGCATTCCGCGGCTTCGTCGTCGACAAGTCGCTGCTGCTGATTGATTGACATTTAATGTCTCTGTCCCGCCGGGTGGGCACCTACGGAGGCACCATCTGGATTAGTCGTCTGTGATTCGAAAGTTTGCCGACAAACACGGCAGTGTCTCCGCAAAGCCTTAGGCTCCACACGACCCGTCTACCACGCCATCGCCGCCATTGGCATCCTCATTCCAATACGCGCCGTCGCGCGCGAGTAAAGATTTATGGAGCTCAGGTGCACCGGGGTTTGGCGGGTCTTAATTTGCCTCTGATGCAGGCTGGACGTAGGTGGACGTTCGATCGATGTGTGCTCCCGGGAAGAAACGTTTACAATCCCAGCCACCGTCCGTTGGTGCGTGTGCCGCACTTACGGACTCGAAGGGGGTTTTCTCCCGCTTTGGTTGCGCTGGAATCGTCACCAGTAAAAGGCGTTCATTTTGTTTTTTTTTTTTTTTTAAAGCCCATGGCCTCCTAGCGCGCGTTTTACATCATCTCATCTGCAGTGCATTTCCTTATTGACTGACCGCTCGGTCGATGGAGTTGCTGGCGTGTGTTTAAAGCCCGTACAAGCCCCTCCAAGCCCGTCCAAACCCGGTGAAGTACCGATACTTAATCTCGGGCCGATAAATCCCGTCCAGCAAAAGGGCTCAGGTTCGCTATTCCCGGTTGCTGCTTCCCTTCTCGCGCCCGCTCGGTGCCCGCTTGTGTGTCTATGTTTATGGGGCTATTTTGCTGCGGCTGGGATTTGAACGAAGTGTGCAACTTTGTTCGAGCCTCCACTTGTCGGTTGGGTAACGTTTTGGGGGTTTACGAGTTGTGCAAGCCGCCATTGCGTAACTTGGCTTTGGGTGTTTGAAGTTCTTGAGCTGCTTGGCGGTTGGGAATGTTTGTTGGAAGCGGCAGGTGATATATTGGAAAAAACAGGAGCAAGTACGATTGATATCATTCGGTAGTTTTGTTCATACTCCATACTTATATTTCAGGCTTTAAAAAGCTTCATTACCTGCTTAACTATGACTTCGATCGATAGCCGGAAATTGCGGGCGTGCATCTTCAACAGGACTGTCTATCACGAAAGACAAAAAAGGTCCATTATCTTATAATCATACCTACAAAGCACAAGCTAAAGCTTCCCTTTGGATCACGAACTGCCAGTGCTCCCAGTAACTCCTCCCGGAATGAACTCATAACCCGTCGGGCTAAGCGATGATAAGACACACTACCCAAGCGGCGTCGTTTACCGTGGTCAATTAAATCATTCAATGCCGAACGCGTTAGTCACGTGCTACCTCCATCGGCTGACATTCACCGTCAAGTGCAACGATCCAAAGACTTACAAATGACTTATTGCGCCCGCACACGGAGAAGAACATTCCAACCAGTGGCAGGAATGTCGCCCGGGATGTCGTTGGATGTTGGTGGAAACCGCGCACTTGCGATCACGCTCCCGGCGGATGCATGATGGAATTTTTCGGGATTCACATCCCCCGCGCGGGCGCGAGTTCTCACCGTGCGATTCTAATTAATGGGCTCGCAATAGTGTTTACCCCGGCACGTTACATCACCGCGTCACTTTGCAGCAATCGCGAGCTGTCATCGGCAGGACAAGCTACTAGCTGAACGGTGCAGGTGGCGTTTAAGTGAGGCTCTACACGTCCAGTTGCTAGTAATTTGACCGACAACCTAATGAACTTCGAGAATCTCGCCCTTCCCTTTCCCTTTTGCCGCAGGAAGCCCCGCATGCCACTGGTGGTGGAAAGAGTTGCGGGAATGGGGACACGCGGCACGCCGGTAATATTGTTCAATCCTCGTCTCGTGCTCGTGCCCGGTTGAGTAATCGGCTGTCTAAATGCTTCGCTTCCTGCATTGATTTGTCGAAGAGCGCAACGAGCGACGGATGGAGACACGTTTTCCAATAATTCGATTTAATAAATTCCGCTTTTTTACTTCCAGTTCAGGCGGTTGAAGAAGAGCGGAAAAGCCGCACCGCGGCAGATGCGGTAACCCGGCTGGAAATACAATACTCCCCGGTTAGCAAGCTGATGCAAGCTGACGATCCGGATGGGAGTGCGAGCGAGGGGGGGGGGGGGGGGAAGTTCGTTACACGTCGGCGAATAAATGTTTAATTTGACAGCCGCATCACAGCCGCGGACAGAAGGAAGAAATACACACACAGGAGAAAAAAAAACCATAAGCTTGGACACCAATCATAGCTCCAACGGGGATGTTATGTGTGTGTGTGTGTGTGTGGGAGGGGGAGTGAGGGGGCGTCGGCGGCTACCTGTTGTACCGGTAGTTTGAACTCCTCCCAAATTATACTAACCACGAGGGAAGCACACCACACCAAGTCGCTCGAAAGTGACAGCGTTCGTGCAAGGTGATGTGCTTGACCGGAGCAGCGGCGAACGAAGTGTTCAATCGAGCGTTGCCCCATGTGGGTTTTTATGATGGTCCGTTGTCTTACAATGCTGCCCGTCTGATGCTGCGCTGCTTCGGTCCAGAGCACGGACACACCTGTCGATGGCTTTTAGATGGCTTAGCTACCCCTTCGACGATTGCGCAGAAACCCTCAGATATGATCGTCGACACTATTAGTTTGAAGCAAGAGTGCGGCTGGTTTTTTTTCGTTTTTGGCAACAACACACCATCGGCACGGGTTTAATTTGTAGGAAAATTAAGAATGGAAGCGTACCGTGACAGTGCCGGCGGGACATTTGGCGTCAGTCTTGGCTGCGGTTTGATAGTAGCGACGGACGGCGCCGGCTGCGAATACATGCACTGGCGACAGCGTTGGACGCCCCCTTCGCATAGCAGAATGTCCGCATGCCAGCCGCAATAATCGACCTTCCCCCGAGCATCCGCCGACCGTTGTGCATGCTGTGAGCGAACGAGAGCGATTAATGTCCCAATGGCGACCTAATGGAGACGGGTGAAAGTGATCACGGCGGTCGCATCGCGTATAATTGCGCGTAATACTAGCGACTCCATGACGCTCATCGCGTTCCGGACGGAGACGACCGGATTAGCGACTGGTGTTGTTATAGGTCTAGGCTGGTTTCGCTGGTGTCCGAGCGTGCGCTGCGGGACGTGCCGTTCCTGGAACGTTCTCAGGTGTTGTCTGGGCGCATGCGCGTGTTATCCGAGATCGGTGAGAGAATCGGCCCAAGCGGTACCACGCGCCGTCATCTTCCCTGACTAAGCCACGAGCACACACGAGCACCCCCCGGGAGCCTATCGCCCCACTGACCAGTCAAAACAAAACCGAATTTGATAACTGAACCGAGGGGAGAGAGTGGGCTGGTAACGCCGCCACTGGAATCACCCGGCGGACCGCGTGCTAGGGTCGTGTCGGCCTCGCTATCGCCATCGCCTGCCACGATGCCGGCTTGTGCTGCCGAACGCTTACGGCAGTGATGATCGGATGTCCAACCGGGCAAGAACAGAACCCCGATGGGGTTCGTCGGGGTTGAATCACTTCGTGCTGCGTGGCCTCGTTTCAGATTTCCAGGTTTCCAATCCCGTAGCACCCCCCTCTCCCGCTCTGTCAGCGGTGAAAGATGCGGCGAAGATCACGAGCACACGGGGAAAGCGGACGAATGGACGCTGATTGCTACTGGACACGCACACACGCCTGACGGTGTTGATGCTAATGTGACATTTGTCCTCTACGGGCGATTTGGACGGGGTTTTGGGTGGCCTGCTTATGCCCGAGCCGGCTGGACTTCGGGGCGATTCTATGAATTGCTCGCAAAACTCGTGTCACTTCTTGTTTTGCACACTTCTAACCCTCGCCGGAACAATCATTTTGTGTTTTGCTTGTAAAGTAACACTTTTCATCTCATTTCCACACGTGCCTTGCTCTCTCTCTCTCACTTGCTCTCGTTTTTGTTGTACAAAGGTGTGGGTTATTTATACCAGCAATATATCATGCATTACGTTTTTAATTTTCGTTTTTAATGTCTCTTAAAATAGGGAAGAAATGATCCGGCTCGAGCCCACCACGGATATTTGATCGTTTGCTGCTGTTGCTTGGGATAATGAAGAAGGAATCTGATGCGCCATCAAACAGCTGCTGTCGAGGAAGACATTGAATGGTTCCTGTAGCTTCCCAGTAGCGTACACGTGCGAACGGAGACGTTGCGTACTTGCTCCTCTACTACTAGTGGGAAACTAGAGTCTTTGCCAAAATCAACGCGCTTGGGACGTATTTATTTATCAACCAAAGGGTCAACTGCAATGGTGATACACGTGCCACCGCACGAATCTCAATGCCGTGTGTGTGTGTGTGTGTGTGTGTGTGTGTGTGTGTGTGTGTGTGTGTGTGTGTGTGTGTATGTGTGCTGGTGCGTTTTCGTGCCGGTGCGGGCGTTTTTCGCAGCACGATCGGTCGGTGTGGAAAACTAATTTCTCCGTTCGCTGCCTTAAACTCACTCCCCTTGTGTTTGGTACGATCACCACCGCCAGGTGACCGCCACTTTCTAGCAAACAAACTAGCAGCTTTCCGCCGAAACGGTTAAGAGTTTTTCGCTTTCGCCAACCATTTGTGCCCGTGATCGTACGTTCAACCTCCTCCAAAACAAAACCAAACTCATTCACACACACACACCCGCGCGAAGTGGCGACCGGGCAAACAATCGGCAACGACGGACGGCACAAGAAACGGCACGTGCAGTTTAAATTGCTTTCCGCATTGCATGCGGCAAACCACCCGCCGCCCCCTCGACGCGCCCACTGCGGTGGAAAAGGTTTTGGAACACTTTTACTACCTTCTGTTTTTGCTCTCAAAGTGTTTACTAATGAGTCAATTGGTGGGTTTGCTCACATTCACTTTTGCTGGGAAAACTATTCTGCCAGGAATTTCCACATAATCCTGCCGGAATGTGCGATTAAGAGTACATTTTCAGTCCATGAACCGATAAGCGCTCGAGGGCCTAACTTCCTGTCGCAGTGGAAGAATGAATGGGTCGACTCTTATCAGGTAGCTGTTTGACACGCCCTTTTATTAGTAATAAGTGTTTCGAGCATTTTCAAATTCTTCTAGAGAGTCGAATTTTATCATCCAATCCTATCCAAGGTTTATTGTTTTGAAAATTACTTTAAGCGGTAAAAAATTATATTGGAATATTTCGAAATAATTCGATTTTTTTTCAAAAATGAGAATATTTCTCTATATGCATTACGTTGCATTACGTGATTCTATTCCATCACGGTTGAGTTTGCATCACTTGTTTTTGTATTGAATTGAACTGTTAAACACTAACGATTTGTCTATTTCTTTTCCAAAGTGATCGATGAGACTAGTGCAATAAAATAGAACTTTCCTGAAATCGTGTGACAAAGAATGTTCGGAAGGCATTGTTTCGCGATTGCTCCATTCGCCAATCGATCACCATGATTTGCGTTGCGCTTTGATGATACAATTTGTCGAATCTTTGCGCGATCGTCGATCATACCGCGATTGATCGCGTCGCAACGCGTCATCTGGAGAAGGGACGTGTTGCGACGTAGCCCTGCACGTCGGAGTTGCTTCGCCCCAACGACGAACTCATCTGTCGATCTGTCATTCAAACGGATCCAATCGAGCTTCGCATCCAAAACAAACATTGACCTGCTCGTGGAACATCGCCAGTCGAACGCAGTCGTAGTAGGTTAGCTCCTAGTGTGAGTAACTCTCTACCACACCTGTGTCACAGCACATACGAACACTCCCACACACACACACGGCCAGCGACGGAAATCGGCGTCCAGCATCGCTCGTAAATTACCTATGCGCCGACAAATTATTAGTGACGATCGCCGTGTTATGTATACGACGGCCTCCTCCGCCTGCGTCATGATTCGGAACTGCTGTTGCGTTTTCACGCGGGTGAGTTGCTGCGGTGGGACGCTGCATCCGTTTCGTTCTATCACTTGCTGCTGCGCCCTTGTCACCTTTGTCACCCAGCTGCCTGGCGTATCATGATCATCATTCACAACATCCTCCTCCCATTCACCGGAACCATTATCAGCCGCTTCGTGCCTTTACCGTTGCGTCGCTTATTCGAGTGCTTGCCAGTGCTGTACTTTTTCGGTTCCGATCGCGTATCGGTTTTCGGAGGAAATGTAGATAAGGTCATATGATTTTTGAAAACACTTTCCCTCAACCTATCGCATTTGGTCGAATAAAAAAATGTCCAAAGGTTAGTTAGTTGGACGTAAGTGAGTCAGTCTCATAGATAAAAGCTATCACACTTAAAGATAGAATATTTTATTGAATAATAGGCAGGTCAGTTAGGATCTCGACACGGTCGCGATGTAATAAATCCCTCAAAAATCTTCATCTTGCTATATAGTAATAGTAATACTGTTCAGTTGAAACTTATCTCCTTTGTAGTAGCGTATGATTTACGATATGTTATCTTATTTTATCAGGAATCATCGAACTATGTTTTAATTCTCTGTAAAAAACAGAAATCTGTAAAAAACAGAATTACACTAGCAAAATATGAAAGACGTAAACAAGCGTCATTCAAACTTCGTCACCCGCCACTAGATGGCGCTGCACAACCAAGGCTGCCAATCGACCATGTCAAATATGTATTTCATTATTTATCATTGGAAAATCAACAAGTGAAAAAAGATTAAAGAAGACCAGTCTCGTTTTGTAACGAATTTCTGCATCTTCTGATACGAAATAATAGTGATTCAACATCTCATTAAAACGAGCTAAATGTCGCACTTAAATGTGATTTTTCGTTACGAAGGTGAGCTACGAGATCCTGCCACGATCGCAGTTCGTGTCCTTAATGTTCCGTCCATCGTTATGCTCACTTTCTACTGAACATCGCCATCGCCGGGATCACCGCCTCTCGTACGCGCCCAGTGTGTGTGTGCGAGAGCAAGATCGCACCCACGAGTTGGGAAGATGTCGAGCGGGTGAATCCGTGTGCGCGGGTTTCCCAAAGTCAGCCCATCGTGCGAGGAGGTGGAACGAGGGTCGCTGAATGAACGGCGCTAATGTACCCCCCCCCCCCCTTCCCCACACTGGTACCGAAAGAGGGTGGCCTCTTCTTTTGCCAGTCCATCGTCGATTGCTCGGTGCTGCTAGCGGTGGTAGTGGTGGTGGTGGTGTGGTTTGTTGCGTTTATTTACGCCACCGTCGCGGCTTCTCAAGCGCCAAGCCTCCCCTTGACAGCAGGGTAAGGGAATCCGGAAGGGGAGGGAGGTCCGACGGGGACGACGTGTCGCACGCGATATCTGCCTCTGTGTGTGTGTGGGGGGGGGGGGGGGGGGGTTGCGCTCGCGCGTCGATTTCGTTTCTAGTTTATAAATACGTTGGTTCGGTGCCGACCGATTGTCAGTCGTCGTTCGTTCGCTCGTCCGCACGGAAAGCAAGCATAAAGAAATCGTGCGCCCAGCGCCAACTACCAGCCCCTTCCAACACAAACACACACACACACACGCCAAAGTCGCTACTTCATAAGGCGTCCTCAACAGGCGTTCGGAGTGAATAGAGTGTTTCAGTGCCTACACCTGCCTGTTTGTGCAGCAAACCGCGCCTACCACGAATAGAAACGTTCATCGTTGTTCGGTTGTGAAAATCATCTGATTTGCAGTGGATGTTGCTTGTGCGATCAAAGCGACCACAGGTTGCGTGCGAAGTCCAGTGAAAAAGCCTCCAATATCGGTGCGAAAGCTAAAGATCCCCCAAAGAAAGGGACCATCAAACGAACATAAACAATCTAGCGAAGACAAAGTGCATCATCCCAACTGTCAGCATCATCCCGCGCCACCGTGATCGGTTGACGTTCGAGCCGTACTTTGTTTTGAAAATGTAAGTTGATCTTGACGCGCACCGTGTCCCGAGTGACGCAAAACCGAACGAATCGGCAGTTTTCAGGGTGAGCATCCCGCGATGGAGCAGAAATCCAGCGATTCGCCATCGCCGCCAGCGATTAGCGCGCTTGTAGGAGCGGACAATTTTGCGTTTCTGTATTGGTGCAGTGTGCCACTTTGCCCAGTTAAAAAAACCCTCTCACCCCGGGCGCGCTCAGGTCAATGCCGCCGTCGCTGGGTGTGCAGTGCATCGAATGCGAACGGGGGGAAAAAAAGAGCGTTCTGGTCGGCACAGGCAACATGCCTCTCCCCCGCGCGTTATGGCAGCAATTAGCTCGAAGACGGGCCTCTGCCCGACCCGTTCCGTGGCGCCAGCCGTAATCGACGCCCGAAGGCGACCGAAACCGCAAGACGGTTGCTTTATTTATTCCGGTGCAAATCCGGCGGCCAACCGACCGTATCCGATCGCTGGCGGATCAGACCGACGCGATCGAGACGCGCTGGAAACATTTCAATCAGTGGCAATTGAGGCAGTTCCTCCCTCGGCGTGCCCAGGAAAGGCACGTCAGCGCGCGGTGTATTTGAATTTATCGCTGGATAATTGAGTTTCAACCAGTTGACACCGGGTGGATCCCGGCAGCTTGATTGACTAGGAAGAGCGGAGAGTGACAGCGCATCCGCTGGGTAGCGAAAAAAAAATGTATAAGTATATACAAGGAGGTGGAACAAACAGGACCTCCAGGGACGACGGGACGCTTCCCGTCGTGACCCTGGCACGAATTTTTTGTTTTTACGACTTAAACATCGCAAAACAAAACCGCCCCTAAACAAAGCGGGCGGCAATCACATCGAACAAACTTTGGAGCTGAGTTTTTGACGAACAAAGAGTGCGCCTTCATCTTTCGCGCCTGGGGAGTGGGCTAGAGTTAAATTCAAAACTTTGAGTCACAAGAATGCAACCGTCATCCGTAAGGTTGTGGCGTTTTTGTGTGCGGTGGAGTTTGCGGCGATGACCGTGCGTGTGTGGTAGCAAATTAAAAATAGCTGCATTTTACTTTCACTGCTAGCGCTGCGCGAGGGAAAATAGAGTAACAGCAACATCACCAGCAGAAGCACTCGAAACAGCATCAGCAGGGTTTTCGCGAGCAAGTCCGGTGGTTGGATGGTTGCACTGAAATTTTGCACTGAATTATACCCTCCGCCTACCTGAGACTCGCTCTCTCTCTCGCTGCTGTGAAGAGAGTTCGTGACAGCGTATTTTGTGTGCATATATTTTTTTTTACGTCTAAGAAAGATCGCGAGTCGACCGATGGATGGGCGAAGATGAGCGGAGTTTATGTAACCGATTTTGAAAACGCTTTCCAATTCGGTGCAAGATACTCTAGTTTTGACCGATGAATTCGGATTCTTTCTTTACCCCCTTAAGAGCAGTATCAACTAGCTAACTCTAGTGCGAAAGTGGGTCAGATGGCGTTTGTAAACCGTGGAAGCTCTCGCCGCACGCCGCCACCGCCGCCTGATCGTGCCCAGTCATGTTTCCCTTAATGTGATGCACCACTTTCGCGAGGACAGTATTGCGGTAATCGATTCCAACGAGCAGCAGTAATGGCGCGGTACTGACGACAAGGCCACGCCGGAGACGGAGAGAAATCTACGCCGCAGCAGCAAACGGCGTGAAGTGACATCGGATTGAGTTGACTCAACGCGCTCGGTTTGAAATTTCCAATCTCCAATCTCGCAAAGGCCGCCAACCGCGTGTGCGATGGCTTTATTATTGGAAGGAAACGAAAACGGATCACCCGCCGATATGGCGGTTGCATTGCGGAATGGAGGCTTTGAACGGATCGTCTTTCAACAGCGGGCCGCAGCAGCTTGCAACAAGGAAATGGCCCGCGAGGCCGGTGTTAATACCACCGAGCACCCACGAGCGGTTTCGGTGTTAGACTTTGTTGCCGCCTGGCCAATGCCTACCTGCTGCTACCAGCTCGCCCTTGAACCATCGATTGCGACCCACTTTTTCTGAACGCGACGCTCTGGGTGTGAGTGTGTTTGTGTTTGCAACAGCTACTACCAATACTTCCGCAGCACACAGGCGTGTGTGAATCCGGCACGAGACGGGGATAGATTAAGATATTGCAGGGGGCGGGGGTCTAACAGTGTCTTCCACCGATAAGACACTGTGCGGAAGGATCCTCCAAGGTGCGTGCCCTTACGCGAACGCCAAAGGTGGCGGAATAAGTAGGGTTAGGTGAAAAGGTGTCACTTGCATTGCGTAATACTTGCCCACCGGTCAGGTTCTGGAAGGTACGATCGAGTTCTCGGACCACGAGCCGTGATCCAGAGCGGGTCGTGCACGATTGACTGCAATTTACACACCACCCAATGCCAACGGTGCAGCGACCGACGAAGGCGACGACGACAACGATGATGATAGTGGCAAATATTTAAAGCGGAACCACGCGGAAGGCACAGGAAGGTGGTAACTCGAATCGCATTCAATCCCGGCCTATTTGTCCGGGCACGGACTTCACGCGTGGCTCGGGTGCCGGACAGGCGACGCTGATAAGAATTGGACTCCGAAATTGGATGATGTAATGGGGACATTGCAAGGCGGGCGGATCGCGGTGCCTTTAATCTCGTCCACAGGGTCAAACGAGAGTAGTTCGAGTACGTTCGGGTCATGAGATTCCAGAACATTGCACGCTTGCGGCGGCCCGTGCGCTGCGTGCCTGAAGATAGATTGACCTTAATGCCGTTCGTGTTCGTTCGGAACGTATGGGACGGTATGGGACACCAATAAGGGCACGCTGGTTTGTTGAAGCCCAGTGTGAAGCCAGACATATTTTTGCCCGTGTGCACGGACACGCTCTGGAATGTTTGGGAAGAACGGGCGCAGGAATGTCACGCATCAGCTTGATGATGCACCGATGGGCACACGGGGGCACCGGTTGTGACTAATCCTCAATCAATGACATCATGTCGTCTAGCGGACGACCCTTTCTGTTCTTAAAAGAAAAAATCGCTACTGATAAAGAGTCACGATTTCTATACTTACCTTCACCTGATCCAGTGGACGCCCGATTTGCTAATCCGTATGTTTTTGGTTCTCTCTCCCCCTCTCTCTCTCTCTTCACGCAGTGTCGTCAAGTGCTCAGAAGCTATCAGCAATCAGCAACAACAGCAACATGTCGGTGGCCAGCGTACAAGCACCCCATCTGGCGGATTTGTGCAGCTCCCTGAGGTAAGCGCTCGACGGAGGAAGGCTAATCCGGGGTGTCGGGTTTTCCCCCGCGCTCATACTTCCATTCGGCTTTTTGTTTTTGCACCTCGAATTGCTTACATGCCATCGCACACTTCGTAGGAGGCTATTTTTAGAGGCTATTTTATGGAGCCCCGTCATGGAGATGGAGAGCGTAACAGGTGGACAGAGGATTTGAGCGGAAAGCCGTGGGTGGTGGTTTGGCCATTTGGAAGCTGAGAGTAATTATAGTATCCTTTAGCGCTGCTAGAAGATGAAGAGCGCTCCTCGCTGTTTGTTTACAATGTTGCACCGTTTTGTTGCGCGCCAGTCACTCCTTAAAATAGAGAAAACCCACCCACCATGACTTCTTCCGACGTAGTCGCTTCGGTATGCACGTTCATTCACGTTCCACGTAGTGACGTAGTTTACGAGAGGAGCTTGAGTTTGTTTATCTTATTGAAAATAAGCGACTATGAAGAAAGAAAAAAAAAACCCATTCCAACTCATTTCACCTCGAACTCCTCGTTCGCAATCATGTGATTGTGACGTCACGCGCCCTTGTATGAATGGGTTCCTAATCCGTTGTTTTTCTTTCTCTCTCTCTCTCTCTCTCTCTCCATCGCTTTGTTGTTCGCTGTAGCCGCACGAGCTTGAGTATGTCGTCGTCGCTATCGGATCTGGTTGGCAGCCCATCGCTCGGGGCCGTGTTTGACTTCCACTCGTCGGACGCGGTGCTCACGATCGAGGAGCTGCGGGAACAGCTGGGCTCCTGCTACACTTGCGGCGTCTCTTGGACCGAGGATCAGGTGTCGCTCGATTGCAGCGAGTGCGGCGGGTACAGCCTCGAGCGGCCGTGCCTCATCTGCGAGGGCATCTGCGGTCAGCTGTGGAAGCGTGATTTCACCATGGTAGGTTTTTGGGGCCACTTCGGGCCGTACCGATTCTCGACGGTGTAATGTTCTTTTTGCTAATGTTCGATTTCTCTCCCTTCCTTTGCCTTCCCCTAACAGAGCCACGCGTGCGGTAAATCACGCTGGCAGGGCGTGTGCACCAAGTTCCCGGCCCAGATCATGCAGCTGCAGTCGTCCGCCCCGCTGAGCAGTTGCGCCAGCTTCGGTAGCCACCACCAGCTGACGGGATGTGCTGCGGCGGCCAACAACGGTGCTAGCACCGCGAGTCAGCAGCACTTCCTGCAGCAGGAACTATGCGCCCGGCTCGAGAAGCTCTCCGCGAATGCGCACTCGTAAAGCCCGCCCGACGGGGGCGCCATTGGTTTAGGAAATGCTTTTAGTGTTAGCACCGCTGGAAGCGCCGTCGCCGTTGCCTGGTGCGCGCTTACCGTGGAGGGTGTTGTGAAGAGGACTTCCTCCCCCTAGCGGAACGAATGAATGCGGTAGTGGTTCGTTCGGCAGCCACCGGATTTCTTCCGGCGCAAAAGGCGTATCGACGGTGCGGTTACCTTATGAGTTCCTACTGATAATGATTTAGGTACCGGGCAAAACGGTCCTCCAGCAAGCTGCAGGAAACGTTCTCTCGTCGGTGTAACGGATCTGCAACAATGTTTTAGCGCGGTCGCATTTGATGTGTGCCCATGATTGATTTATTTCCAACCGATAACCAAATTTACAGTCAGTTTGTTAGTCCTGGTCAGCATTGTTGACAGCGCAGTGTTTGTTTAAGATTCCACTTGGAATTTGCCTATTCCGTTTCCCTTCTCCCGTTCCTTCCTGTCTCAAACATGTGATAAAATTCGTCGCTCAATCGAAATCGTTTTCAAATCAATCAGGCAACCAAATCACGCAAACACTGAGGAGGACCGTTCGCTATAAGTTTAAATAAGAGAGAAAGAGAGAGGAAAAATGTTTTTCTGTGAAAAACATGACATTTATTATTCTAACAAACAGTACGGTAGCGTAAAGTTGTAGGAGCTTAGTTCGAATAGCTTAGAAAATAGTGTCAGACTGTGGGGGGAGTGGAAAGAGAAATTTTTCGAACCCCTATTTGGCATCGCTGCGAGGTGAAAGGAGTCAAAAATTTGATATTAAACGTATCGTCTTTAATGTTGTGTTGTGTACCCCACCCGGTCGGTGTTTTGAGAACAAAAACACTAGGAGAAGGCAGATTGCAGCGTTGATAGTACTGTGTCAGCTATATTTACACCCGTTTGCTGTGGGAAGCGACAGCAAATCTGAAGCTTAATTTAGGTTATAAGTGAGCAGTAGCAAATAATAATGAAAACGTAAAGCAAGCTTATTCGTCTGATGAATGATAAAATACCATTTTTCTTTGTTTTTTTCTATGTTTTCGTTTTTCGTGATTTTCACGAGACGAGCAAGTCGAAAATAATAAAACAGTCTTTAATTATCAAAACTCTTACCTATCGGGGTATTCTTCTTTTGCTTCATTGTTAGTGCGGTCGAAAAATGTCCAGTTGAATGAATGAATTTTGGAGATAATAAAAATGTTGATGATGAATGGCTTTTCCGCAGTCGGTAGGATTCGAACCTACGCTCCCAGAGGGAATCTGATTTCTAGTCAGACGCCTTAACCGCTCGGCCACGACTGCTTTTGCTGGTTAGTAATGTAATGTTAGAGATGGGAGGGTAACCAAACCAAAAAAACCAACTATCGATTGTTTCTTTACTAATTATAACCAAGATTTAACTTATCATTAAATATAGATTGTTGGTGTTAATGAATAACACCTTTTTTTACTTTTGTTATAAGAACTACGAATGATTAATTACTTCAAAACTGTTCTCGTTACCTCAAACGCTACGGTTAACGTTCGTTTTAAATTTAAAAACCATTAGCGTTTGTTAAACCCCTTGTGGTTATGCATCTCACACAAGCTTTTTGCATGCAGCTTGTATGTACAAGTTGTATGCTCATTCTGTCTTCCACCCAAGCTCATTATTTTCATTGGGAAAGCAGGAACAGCTGACAATTTACAAACGTCAAACGAATTATACTGGCGCGTTTTATTTACAAACATTAGCGCTTCTATTTCGCTGGTTCGCGGATTCCAACACCAAAAACGACAACAGTATTTATTGTCGAAAGAAATTCAATCTTTTGATATGGCAGCGTGTGTATAATAGAAAGAAAAGTTTCATACAGGTATTTCGAAAATGAGTAATACTCGGTGTCGTCTATGTTTAGCGATGGTAGATGATAGTGACTGCACGATAACAGAAGTCATATTTCGTCAGGCAATAGGGCGCGTATTTTCATTCGAGGTAACATCTTTTACTACTTGCGATGCGAGTGTCTCGTATTCTAAGTGCATCTAATTACATCCAACAGATATCGGCGACGAAAGGCCTGCCAACGAGCGTCTGTCGTGAATGTGCAACGTACGTTTGGGAATTTCATTTATTCAGTGCGATGGTTGAAAGTAACCAAAATTTGCTGCTAACAGAGCATTCTCAGAAGCTGGGAACGAAAGTCATCCAGAATACAAATGCACTCGAACATGATCCCGTTGATGATGTCAATGTGGAGGCTGTAACAGACGACCACGATACAGAAGAGATACATGAACAAAGTAATCTGGAGCTCGTTGACGAGAAGGATTATGAAGAACTAGGCCCAGCTGGTGCGGATGATTCTGATGTCGAAGAAGTTGTAGGAGAAGATGCGATCATAGCACTCGAAAATGGTGAACCTGCAGACGAAGAAACAGAAATGGCACAAGAAATGGCTTCAGAAGAAAGAGTACATCCTACAAGATCTGGTCGAGTACCGAAGAAAAGTAATCTAGCAGGCGCATACCGTTGCGACAAGTGTAATGAGTCGTTCAAGCTGAAAAAAGATTTGAAACATCACACACAAACCGAACATGCCTCTAGCAAATTACCCTTTCCATGCGACCAATGTGAGAAGTCGTTTCGGACGAAAATGCACCTTAGAGAACATCAACGGATGCATAAACGGGAAAAGTGCCTGGTGTGCGACAAAATAGTCATCTCCAGGAACATGAAGTCCCATATGGCTGCCCATGATGGAGCGTTTCGCTGTGACGTGTGCGATCGGTGCGTTTCAAGTGCACACTTTCTAATCCAACACAAACAACTGATGCATCCTCCGGAAGGGGCATCGAAAACGGAAAAATGTGACCAGTGTGAACGAACGTTTTACACCAAATTTCAGTTATCGACACACCTGCGCACTCACCGGCAGGTGATGTGCAAAATTTGTAGCAAAGTAGTTAAGAAGCACCGGTTTAAGGACCATCTAGCCGGACATCGCGGTGAATTTCGCTGTGAGGTGTGTGGTATTGCGCTTTTGTCGCGTGACTCGCTGCGATCGCACATTGCTTTAAAACATCCGGTAACCACAGATCTGCCACCGGAAGAGCGCCTGGCTTGCGACCAGTGCGATGAACGGTTCTACAATGCAGCGCAGTTAAAGTACCATCGTTTCATTCGGCACGCGGTCCGACAGTGTGGAATTTGTAACAAAATTGTTAAAGCCAGCGCATACGCATCGCATATCTCTGCACACCGGCCTACAGTGGTGCGTTGCGAAGTGTGCGGTAAAAACTATTCGTCCATAAAAAATTTAAAAAGACACAAAGAAAGTGTGCATTCAACTGCTGATCCGGAGGGGAACAAAAATTCCATCCCGTGCACTCATTGCGATAAAACGTTTTACAATCGCACACAACTTACGATACATCTGTACAGGGTAGAGAAGGTACAGTGTCCACTGTGTAGGAAAATTGTGAGCCGCTGTAGTTTGAAGGAACACATGACGAAATGCTCCGACGGTTACGCTGAGACGGCGGAACAATCTAGTAATCACGGAGACTGAAATAACGATGCTTCAGAATGATCAGCTATCTTACATCTAATTAAAAATCGAAGTTCGAAGTGGTTAAAACGTAGAAACAGCTTGAAGCTGTAGATTGCTTTTTTAATTTGCAAACCAAACGATGTGTAAAAGAGATGTAAGTGCTCGTTAATCGGCGATTATTACGACGAGAAATGATTAGGAAACTTCGCACCTGTATTATTGTTAAGGAAAATAGAAAAAAATCAAAGTCTACTTAGTTAAAAGTTAGGGAATTTATTTCATGGGATACGGATTTTATAGAGATCTCATGAAAATTCCTATTCAGTGTTCAGGAACATTATTTCAAAAATAATTCCAAATAATTCATGGATTGGAGTTTACGAACCTTACATTCGTACACAAACCTTATGAAATTTGAAATAAACTATACTTAAAGTAAAAGCAAGTGTTTTTTTATCAGGTATAGGAGCTGTAGAAGGAATTTCATTTGCGCTTTTTGTTGTTCGTCGAATACGAAAATTTCCAAAGCAGGGTCCTAAGATGGTTCAAAGGGGTTAACGTATCTTTTTTATGTTTACCAAATGTTCTCCAGATCGAGAGTTGATGATATCAAAAAGGATGAAATCGTTTTCTTGTATTATGAAACATTAAATAGATATCCCTCAATCGGTTATTTGCTGCTTAGTTATTTACTGTAGTTTAAGTAACATGAGGAAATAGAAAATTTAATTAAGTAGTAGTTGTTGGCGTTAAAGTTAACGTATCGTCAAATGTTTTATAATTGTACACATTTATTAAAAGAAACTTTTTTCCACGTGTCACCGATCACAGAATTGCCAACAAGTACAACGTTAGTTAACATTACATCACAATGAGATATTAATTTACGCCTAAACCTCTTGCTTCAGCTCCACCGGTTCAGGTCGCAGTGGCACTTCCATTCGCCGCGTTTGGTCCCGTCTCCTGGTCGTCCTGGAACAGCGATTTACCGCGCGTTTCGGGCAAAAAGATGATGACCACCGTCGCACCGAGCAAACACACGCCCGCCAGACCGCCCATCGTTCCCGGCAGCCCGACGGTATCGAGCAGGATGGGAAAGGCCTAAAATAAACGTCGCAACAGAGGGTAGAGTGTGTAAGTGCGATGCTGTAATGCTGGAAGGCGCGAACGGTGCAAACGTACCTTTAGTAGCACGAACGCAGAAAAGGCAACGATCGTTACGGAGATTGTGCTGCCGAAGTTTCTTATCTGCAAATGGGAAAAGGCGCGACAAAGATGAACAACAAGAAGCAAAGATAGATGTTTAGAATGCATGTGTGGCGACACACACGGGTCGAATAAATCGGCCTCTCGACGTGGAAAGCAAAACGTTCATGCATGCACAAAACTAACAACAAAAACAGCCACGACATCCAGACGGCATATAATGGCACAAAAAATGGCGAACAAAAAAAAAACGCACACACGAGGAGTAGAGTGGTTGGTGAAAACAGCATACAAAGTGCAGCCGGGGCACGAATAATAAACACGTCCAAAACGCGAAACGAGGACCCATTAGCTCGTCTGCCCGCGCTCAGCTGCATCCCAATCGTCATCTCCCATTTTTTTTTTCGGGTGGGCCGCTGGAGATGCGCAGCAACGAGAACGCGGGGCGGCTGAAAGTCGATGAACGATGTGGCGAACGCGCGAATGCCAATGTCAAGGTTAAGGCTATTTAGATAAACCAACACGCGCGAGACAGTGGGGACGCAACAATAACAAGAGCGTGCAGAAGAATAAGCGGAAAAAGCGCCAAGTCACCGCGGGTGCGCAACATTATGCGCCCACTGTGCGACTTAGTTTAGTTTAGCGACGGAGCGTGGACGATTGATCCGACCTTCGACGGTAACACCTCGGCCATGACGATGAACGGCACGGTGAGCAGCCCGATCGATGCGAGCAGGATGCTGAACGACAGGCTGCAGATGGGCAGGAAGTGGATCGGGCTGGCCGGTGCGGTCGATGATGGTAGGAGCAGCTGGACGTAGCCGGCGAGCGTTAGATAGCCGATGGCCATCCCAAGGCAGGACACGATCAGCAGGATCTTGCGCCCGATACGATCGATCAGAGCGAGTGAAATGACCGTGCCGAGAAGCTGCACCGTGGCCAGCACGATGGAGGCGAGTGAGGCGGGCAGGAGCGGTTCGGTGGTGGTGGTTGGTGGACTCGCCAGCTCGAAGATGCTGCTAGCGTAGGTGATGAGGGCTAGCGTTCCACTGCACTGGTTGAGCAGCATCAGAAACACGGCCATCGCGAGGCCCCGGCGGGCTGGTTTCGTGACTGCAAGGACAAAAGAAATGAGGGGCTTAGTTCGATGTTTGATAAAGCTTGTAAAGTTATTAGGAACTGAAAAAAGTATGTATTGCGGTCCAATACTAAGTGGAAACCTTTCACATTTATTTTAGGTAAACATTTGTAACTTTTTTTTTGTTCACAAATGTTCAAAAACGACCAGAAAGCAATAGCTATTACCAGAAATTTGTTAAATGTTGATAAAAACTACAAAAACATCGACAATATCCTAAAAAAATAATACATTTGAATCAACATCATGATCAGTTGGAAGCGCCATCTCGTGGTGTGTAGCGCAACTAAAACCGTTCAAATTGTCTTTTTCATTTGCAATGCAAAAACAATTATTTACGATGTTCGTTCGCTAATTTCATCGCTTGAATCGATGCGATATTTTGAATCTATATTAGAAAATAAATCCAAATTATAGGATTAAAACATGTTTTGCTTCGAGAGCCAAGAATTTCCGGCATTACTTTGTAACCACATTGACGGCATCTAATCAACATATTGCTTTGATTTTAAATTTTACTCTTTGTAGCATGCAATTTTAGAAACAGAATTAAAATATGAAATTCTTAAGTTGCCTGTTATCAATCAGTTCGCCCGTATCGGTTGCCCCATGAAAAAAACCGTTCACACACGTAACACAATCGATCATCGAGAATGAAACAAAGAGGCGGAGCGGAATTATTTAACTTTTCGTCAGCGTTACGTAATGCCAGCAAGGGGGAGTGGGGAGATGATGTCAAAAACGCAGAAACCGAACCGAGCTGGGTCATACGATATGACGAACCCAGATGCCACGTTCTGCGATTGCTTCCATGTCGGAAAAAAAAACAAAAAAAAAATAACACCGATAGCTAATCGAACCGATACAATCCGAATTTTTGTTTTCTGCTGCCCTTTACACCCGATAAGCGGAACCCACTTCAAAACGCATCTCCCCCCGGGTGTGTCGCTGCAGTTGCAAAGGTGATGATGCAATTCGTGCCGCCTAATCGTGCTCCACCTCGGGGTGGGTATTTTTTTTATAGATTGCATCGCCTAAAACCGCGCACTAAAGTGATTTAGATCGCGATTGGACCCCGGGATGGTGGACGACAGTACAATCGGCAGCACCCACCGGCCACCAACGTACGTCCGTACTTCGATGCACACACCTGCATCGTGCCCGCTCGGAAGTTTTGCTCGAAAACGCAAACAGCGAGAAATGCTTAGGAAGGAAGCAAGGGGAACCAAAGTGGCTGAGGAGCGGTGGAAGAAACAAAAAGGTACAACAAAAAGCAGCACGATTTGTTTGCTCCGATCCGGCCGTTAATGGCCTCCATGCGTTTCGTTATCTTTCAAGGTCAGGTTTGTTGTATTCCGCACGGGCTGGTGCTCTCTATCAGTTGCGGCGCCCGCTGGTTGGGGGAGTCATCTAACATAGGCACGCATGCACGGCCGGCACCAGGATAACGAGATAACGCAGGTGGACGGGGTACTAGGTTGCGTTTCAGGCTCCCCCAGTCCCCCTCAAACGGGTGGGTTTGAGTGACGTCCCTACCCTTGGCCCAAGTGAATGTCAAGATCATGCCTATATGGGAGTGTTTCCCGATGATTGTGAGATAGCTGTTGGAGCCCCTGCATTTGCATGTTACGTTTCAATACGTTCAAGTGGCATTAAGTGATCAAGAAATTGGTTAGGGACTAAATGCGAAATACATTAGGTAACGGGCAAAGGCTGGACATGTCTGTGGTCTGTCAACTATAAGATCAAACATTAATAATAAAAAATATTCACCAAGATCATTCAAGTCATTCAGAGTGTCGAAAAAGACTACATCAAGTCTATTCTAGACTCTGGGATGATAGTTTTTGACAAGGAAATGGAATATTACTTCCAAGTATTGAAGATACACACTCTCAGATCTCTCGTTTCTTTACACGAGACATGAGACATTGTTTACATCTTCTTTGTCGATAACATAAAGAGCATCCTAAAAATATCAGATCTAAAGTCTATATCTTTATCTTACATCAGTACTTTATGGACTGCTTTGTTCTTCTAGAGAAAGTTCTGGAGATCACGTCCAGAAGTTGTGCGATTTTGCTATTTAGAAACAATTAGCTTATAGCTCTTAAGATTCTTATCGCAAACACGTTTTAAAAAGCTCTGTTTTCTAATAATTTCAATAGAATAATGTAAGCACGATAGTCTTGTTGAAGATGAACTGTCAAATTGAGACATTCTGTACATTCAGCCTTAAGCAAAACACTTAAGCACAATATGAAATGTAGTCTCTTCCGCTCCTGAGGATATCCGCGATGCTGCCTATGAGGCTTAAGAAAAGTCTACCATATACGCTTCAAACAAGCGTCAACCTTATCTTGTGCTCGTACATTCGTACAAATATTTAACACATAGACTGCGTGTTTCGCAACGTGCGACCACAGACCACGTTCACTGCAAGCAGATTGTGCAAACTCACCGAAATCTTTCCACGTCAGGCCAGCATCCGGGGCCGTTTTTTCCCGCTCGACCGTATCCTTTAGCTGCTGAAACTCGTCCCGAAACGAGCCGGGCTTTTCGAAGTGTCCTCGTACGCCACGGTAGAACATGAGCGAACGTTCGGCGCGGACGTTTCGGTACGCTCGCAGCAGGCAGGCCGGTGTTTCGGGTAGGAAGAGGGTGGCGAGTGTGAAGAGTGCCGGCAGGGCTAGGACAACGAGTGGAAACGTGCCGAAGGACACGAAGCTGCCGAGAATGAAGGCGAGCACGGTGCCAAAGTTGAGGCAGACGGGAAGCAGTGATCCGAGCATGCCACGGATACGTGCGTCGGCAATGTCCGCCACGAAGAGCGGAATGATGCGCATGATGCCACCACCACTAGCACCGGCCAAAACTCGGCCAACGCACAGCTGGACCACGTCCCGACCGAAGACGTCGAATGGGACGTTGGTGATATGAAGTACGCACCACGTGCGGAATCATGACACACTGCATGGCCCGCTTCTTGCCTATCCGGTCGGCAAGGGCACCGAAAAGGACGACCCCAATCATTCCACCGATGCAGAGCGAAGAACCCAACCAGGACGTCTGCACAACCGTGAGCGGGCCTCCATCGAGGTGGGTTTCGTTCGAACGGAGGTACTCCAGCGAAGGTGACACCCAACCGAGCGCGAATCCATGCGAAAGGGCGATAATGTTTACTGCGCACCAAGGAGAGACAGAGAGAGAGAGAGAGAGAGAGAGAGAGAGAGAGAGAGAGAGAGAGAGAG
>KI915042.1:11356209-11392035 GCA_000473445.2 Anopheles farauti
AGAGAGAGAGAGAGAGAGAGAGAGAGAGAGAGAGAGAGAGAGAGGTTCACAAAAACATGTTCCGATAAACGTTCACTTCCAAATACGTCCAACAACAACCTACCGACGAACGTTCCGAGGAACTGATTCCGCACCGATCGTATCGAAAGAGGCTGCATGGTTTGGAGAACTTCACCACACTTGCACTACACACCTGTACCGATTAAGATCGCATCGGGAAGTGTGGTGGCCGTTCCTGTGGACGAACTCACCCGCACCAGATGAACAAAGCGGCCGGCCGCGATTAAAAGACGTCACAAACGGAAAAGTAAACGCATCTCCTTTATCACCGGATTTGCATGTGATTTGCACGCAGGTCCACCCAAACAGTGGCACGTGGCCGGGCACTGGCTACTAACACGCTGCAAGGATTCGCTTCACTAAACGTACCTAAAGCGGTGGTGGGTTTGATGAGATGACGTCGGCTCGGGTTTCTACAGCGAGGCGATGAGAATGAGACAGCCATCTTGCTCACGGTGGCATGACATACTGTGTCACTCTCATTAGCTGCTGCTCATACGGGATGATGTTGATGCACGTGGTGATAAGACGATATGGTTAGGGTATGTAAATTAGGGTTAATGTCCGGGTGTTATCTAGCACTTTTAGCATTGTGGTGCGTAAGATATTTTTTTTTTGTTTTTGGAGGTTTTTTTTAAAGTAATTACATTATTTTTTTTAAGAAAAATTTTATAGAAAAGAACCTAAAAGAAGGGGTTTGAAAAAGGAGAAACTTTAATGTTAGCTGTAAGAGAAAAATTTACAAGACTTCAACTTCCGAACTCGAAATAAGTTGAAAATTGTAATTATTTTTTGCGAAATTTCTTTTTATTTTTCATAATCTTAGACATTTAAACAAAAAATTAAAACGGAAAGGAATCAAACCGTCTTGTTTAGTGATAGCCTGATGACTGCAGCAAAGATATTAGTTTTGCTTTACATGAAGGTCATAATTCTACCAGCCGAAAGCATTGAGTAACCACAATTCGTCTTGTTTTTATTAAAATAAATACACAAATTATACACTTTGCGGAGATATAAGATTCTTCCCTTTCGTTTCAGGTACGATCAGGGCGATGACTATAACGCCGAAGAAAGAGATTCCCGCAAACAGTCCCAGTGCGCCGTACAGTGCGATGGTCTCGACCAGGATCGGGAATATCTATTCGAAAACGTATGGTGATAGAGAAATATTGTTGGAGGTTCTTAAGGAAAAGAAGAGAATATAACTTTATATCTGTACCTTCAAGCTGATGAACGCGAATATCGTGACGGATACCATGGAGAGTGTGTTACCAGCGTTGCATATCTGCGGCGATAGGGAGGTTTATAGCGAAAACGGATCGTGCAACGTACATGTGTGGGGTCTCACCTTTGGTGGCAACAATTCCGGCAGTACAAAGAACGGTATGCTGCAAAGACCTATGGAGAATAGGTAAACCGCTGCCGAGAGGCTCACGATCGGGAACCAGCCATAGTCCTGCACCCAAACGTTCGACCCATTAACCGTGAGCCAATTGTATATGGCAAGCAAGAGCAGCCCAAGCCCCGTGCCGAACGTGGAGATGAGCAGCAGCACCTTTCGGCCGGCGTGATCGACAAACACAAACGAAGACAGCGTGCCCACCATTTGGATCGCGCCCATAATGATTGCGGACATGTTCGGACTTAGCGTGGAACCGACGCCGGCAAAGATGGATGCCGCGTACGTGAGGATGGTGAACATGCCGGAGTACTGGTTGATAAACATCAGAAACACTCCGATAAAGATGCCCAGCTTCGCTTCGGGTGTTGCTGTAATGAGAGGCAAGTCGAGGCACGGATTAGAAGTTGGTAGCTGGAGGTAAGCGAAACCCGCGGGACGTACTAAAGTCAGCCAGCGTGAGACGTGACTTCTGGCAGGCGTTGTGTTCGATGAACTTTTCCATGTTGTCGAACTCCTGTCGTTGGGCGGTAGTTTTTTCGGCCGATGTCTGAATGCCACGGTAGTACATGAAGCTCCGTTCGGCGGCGACCGGTTTGCCCATCTTCAGGCACGTCTGCGGGGTGTCGGGAACGAAGCACATCAGCACGGTGAAGAGCACCGGAAGGGCTAGCATGGTGAGGGCGACCGTGTGGTAGGACAATACAGCGCCGACCACGTACATCAGCAGTATGCCACCGTTGCTCGTTAGCGCAAGGAACGAACCGAGAATTCCACGGATCCTGGCAGGCGGGGAAAGAAGTGTTCAGAGGTAACGCTTGCTAGGATCAATTCGGATCCTCTTGTACTAACTTTTTGTCGGCGATGTCCGCAATGAAGAGGGGAAAGACGACGATAATTCCACCACCGGTGAGGCCGGCGAGAAAGCGCGCTAGGAAGAGCTGATAAACAGAGCTCGCAAGGTACGTGATGATCCAGAATGCCTGTTGTAGAGGGGGAAGCGTTCTGTGATAGCTTGTCTGTTGTGTACTAAAAACCGATGTACTAAAAACACGTACAGAGTGGGGAATGACGAGTGCTTGAAGCGTCCGCTTGATACCGATCTTCTCCACCAGGTATCCGTACAAGAACGCTCCAAACAGTGCGCCGAGACACAGGATCGATCCTATCCACGATCCTTGATCGACCGTCACCGGTCCTGTTTCGAGTATGGTCTGATCGGGGTCAGCCAGTACGGGCAGATACGGTGAAACCCAGCCCAAGGCAGCACCGTGCGAAAGGTTGATGAGATTCACTGTAAAATTTACACCACGATCCAACCGATATATGCGGCGTTCTGTTGAGACGATCCTCCCAGAAATACTCACTAACGCCGGTGGCAAACACCTGGTTCCTGATGCCCCTGCTGGAAGCCATCTTGAAGCCGTAGAAACCACCACGTTGGACTTTCGGTCTCGTACACACCCGGACACGTTCTCTGTCACATCTGGCAGCGACCGTGCACTGGACTGCTTGCAAACCCGATCGCAACTTACCCGAAGCCACCGTAGCCACGCGCCTTTTCACGCCTTCCGGGAGCATCCATCCTCCAGGGTTGGGTACATCAGGCGAGAGATGGCTACTGTTTGATAAGCGTAAATCAATCCGTCTTACCGCGCGGGTGGACGCAGTAAACAAAGCGCGGTTTGCACGCCCATAGCAAGTGTGGTTGGGTTTTCTCGTTGCCTACCGGCGGTTAGCCAATTTTAAGCCAAAATGTTTACTTCCCGTGACGTTGGGGAAGTGTTGGATGAAGTAACCGCCCGATACCGGTAGCCCGTTTAATCGGGTGAGCCTCTAGAAGGTGACAGGCGGATGAGTTTGCTGTTCACCGCTGTCATTGTTGTGGCTTGCCTGCATGATCATCCTCCTGTGGCGCTAGATGAAATTGGCTCCACTGCTAGCGATAAGCGAAGCGATTAACGATCGTTGTGAAATTATTAGATTTTAATGGAGCCGGTAAGTGTGAAACGTTTCAAAGGCGCACGTGTTTCTCTGTCTGTCTATTGAAGCTTTTTTTTTGCTGAGTATGGGTTTCTTTGCAGTAGCTATTAAATGGTGATTTTTAAACGCATGGGTTTGAATAAAAAGAACTTAAAATATCCAATTTTAAGTCGGTCGATTTTAATGCATGTTTGCAGTAAGTTTGGGTTTTTGAATGGATTGTTTTTAAGGGCTGCCTGTTCCATCCAATTTACTCAAGATGTTCGTTTAACTCGATCTTTGAAATTGAAAACATAAATATTTCTTTCCGTATACACATTTGTACGATAGGGGTTTATCGTAGTAGGGATTTTTTTGTTTATTTCATAATTTTAGATCAATTAATCGGTTCCAGATGTTTGACTTGTCCTCATAACTTATCATCAATAATAATCCCAACAAATCAGTAACTTACATTTCATACACTCACGTTAAATAAAGAAAAAATAAAATACTCTTTTTATTTACGTTAACTCATTGTTAATTTTGGACGTTTTGTTTGTACTGCGTGCTGCGTCGAGTGTCCGCCCGGTCACAGCTCACTGTTTACTTTGTACGTTCAAGTTCTTGCCCTTCGTTTCCGGTATCAGGAAGATGATGACAAACACGCCGATCGCGCACACGCCAGACGAGATCCAGACCGTCCCGTGGATGTGGATGCTCTCCATCAGAATCGGGTAAAGTTTCACGCAGACAAACGCCATCATGCACAGCAGCGTCGCGCTGATGGTACTGCCGATGGCCCGCAGCTGGAAGGGAAGGAAAGAAGGTTTAGACATTGGTCGCCAGTAGCCAAACGGCTGCGACGGTTACCTTCGGCGGCATCACTTCCGGCACGATAAAGAACGGAATGTTGGTGATGCCGATCGCGGCCAGGAAGAGTGTGAGCGACAGGGCCAGCACTGGCAGCCACTCGACACCGTGCAGATCGTAGCCGGCGGTAAGCAGATAGGAGTACGTGCCGAGGACGGCGAGCGCCATCCCGACACCGGCCGCGGACAGGAGCAGCAGTATCTTCCGCCCAACGCGGTCGATGATCGCGAACGAGGTGAGATTGCCGCAGATGTTGATGGCGGCGACTATGATGAGCGCCACGCTCGGGTCGATCCCGGTGCCGGCCATCTGGAAGATTGTGCCGGCGTACGTGAGGATGGCAAAGATGCCGCTGAACTGATTCAGCGCCATCACGAACACACCGATAAAAAGGCCCCGCTTCGCTTCCGGTGTGGCTAAGTGTACGAGGTAAGAGAAATTGAATATAGAATGTTTTCACTCGAGGAACTCGTGGCTTTTTAGTACTTACTGAAGTCTTTCAAGCAGATTCGCGACTGCATGCTCTCCGCCAAGATGAAGTTACGCATCTCGTCGAACTCCGTCGTGAACTCCACCGTCCGTTGCCGTTCGTCTGTGATGTTGCGATAGAACATGAGCGATTTTTCCGCCTCGAGAAGACGTCCTTTCCGTAGCAAACAGTAGGGTGTTTCCGGTAGAAAGCTGACCAGCACAAGAAACGCCACCGGTGCGACGAGCATGATCTTCGGGATGACATGATACGGTAGGTAGTTGCCCGCGGTGTAGATAAATAGCAGTCCGATGTTGATGAAAATGATCGTCAGTGATCCCAGAGTGCCTCGGATCCTTTCAAGTGACACGCGAATTTCGGGATAGAAAGATTAGTTGTAGATGTCTGAATCATGGGATAATTTAAGCGATATAGACTCACTTTTTATCGGCTATATCGGCAATGTATAGTGGCACGACACTAACAACACCGCCACCCGTCAACCCGCTGAAGAACCGAGCCACGTAGATATACCACACATTGTCACCGACGAGGATCAGAGTCCAGAGGATGAGGTGAGGCACAGAGATCAGCAATAGTCCCACCTTCTTGCCGTAGTACGTGTGGATGACGGCAAACAGGATCGTCCCGATCGTACCACCGATGCAAAGCGTTGCCCCGACCCACGACGCTTCCTCGACCGTGATCGGACCACTCGGGAGCGGTGTATCCGGGGATCGCAACAGCGGAATGATCGGTGCGGGCCATCCCACCGTCACACCGTAGCTGGCGGTGATGATGTGAACTGAGAATTGAAACGGGACGGCACGATAAGCGAACTCACGAGTGAATCTGCAGCCGGACACTGGACGAACGCTGGATTTTTACTTCTAAGCACCGCCAGCACCTGGTTAAGATTCTCCCGATCCCAGATAGTCTTTCTCCGGGGTGGAATTTCCTGCTGTTCCTGCTCCATCGTGTGCACGGGCAAAGCGCATTGTTTACGCTTCTGTTGCGATCGTACACACCAAACAGCATTGACAATTATCTAATCGTTGCTAATATTAACCGAACCCGAGGGTACTGCGCATGTCCCCAAATCCTACGGATGGGGCACGAATTTGCGACGGAGCGCGCACAATTTGCTGCTGTCAAACGCGTCCGTCGATGAGGTTGAATCTATTTGACAAATCCCGCTCGAACGAAGCGCGCTTCAGTTTTTTTTTTCGTCTATGAAGTTGCTAAATCCACCGCTGTCAAATTTGACCCGATTGCCAATCGGGCCGATAAAATCGCGGTAGATAGGTGGCTGCATAAAACAGGCGACTTTGATCCCCGGTAAAACAACAACTTAAAATTCTGACACCATCTGCAAGGCAGATGGAACTCTTGCAAACATCGGTGGTATGACTGATTCTATCTCCATAAAATGGCCACATTTACATGTCGATCTACATTTCGGCGGAGCGTAACAGAGCATCTTGATGAGTCTTCTTCGCCGGATGAATAATGTACTAGGTGTACATCTATTTGCCAATATAGCAACCGATGGCTGCTTGGATGGATGGTACCGCAGAAGTGTCGCAATAAAGCACAGATGCGATGGATGCAAATTGTGTCCTGGATGCTTTCGAAATGGGATTTTTTGTTTCGTTAAAAATCGTTCTCTCGATTATCATCTGACTCACGGGTTGCTGGAACTTTGTTGCTCGGTTAATTATCGTTTCCCCGCGTATGTGACGTTCGGTGGGTAAATAACGCACCTCTAATGAACCGATCACACACACACACACACACACACGCACACCTGGCAATCGATTCTGGCAAGAACTCGCGCCAAGAACGAACGAAGCATAGGCAAAGCATAGAGCGCGTCGGGTCGCTTCCGGGCTAGCTTAGAGGAGCTTTCTAATGTAAATGATTGTTTGTGCGTCCGGCGGGCACACACACAAACACACACACACACACTTACATTCTCACAGACCGCGGGGCCGTTCCTTTCGACGTCATTCGCATTCGCGGCTTATCATCAGCGAGCCCCACAGTGTCTGTCACCGGGACGTTCCAGCGGACAGGAGGTCGTCTATTTGTCCATTTATTATTAAATGTTTGCCAAAGCGTTCGCTTCGCCAGCCACTCGGCCAGCTTGCACACCGCACGCTCGGCGCATTCTTCGCCGTCTCACAAGAACGGTCGCACCGCAGACAGGTTCGCACCCTGCCGGATTGGCTTAAAGTTTGTTTCGTTTCGGTTTTTTTTTGTTTTATTTTCGCTCCCGCCTTCAAACTAGTGTCACAAACGATGGGCACACCACCACCACGCTGGGCGAACTAACCAATCTAACTCGCCAACACTCTCCCTACTCCCTATCCAACCGGGCGACAGACAAAGTTCATTGAACCGATCGTGTGCAGAACGGTGCTCGCGACGTGTAGTGGGAGTAGTGCGTCATCGGCACGTCGTACCGCGTACTTACCGGCGGCGATGGCAGCGAACTGTTTCCAGTATCGGCGTGATAGAAATTCCAAAAACATGCTCCCCTAACCTAAACCACCGGGGGACCCGCTAGATCGGGTAGTTTGGTGAACACGGGGAAACCTCCAAACCTGGGAAGTTAAGGTACGAGGGTGAACTTGTGCTCGGGGCACGCACCGTTGCAGTACTGACCACCGCACCTGCGTTTCCGGCAGGCTCACGGCACGCGGCGTTGGTCGATTACAACCGTCCATCCGTCAGGCATCACGCCCCGTCGGTTTTATCTTTATATCACGCAACATCTGGTGAGCACGGTCGTGATTTACGATCGGACAGAGATTTGTCCTAACCGACAGCCGGGTGGCAGATAACCGGAGCACCTGAAAGTGTCGGATGACATCTCGGACATCTGTACGGGTATGTTTGGGAAAGCTAGGATAAACAGGAAGATCCTATTTGACGACTTTCCGGCAATGCAATCAAACGCGAATCCCACTGCTAATAGCTTCACCAACAAAGGCAGAAGAAACGAATTGCCGAAAATGAACAAAGCACGCTCCGAACGAAGAAACGGGAAAAGACCCGGTCGGGGAAGAACAAATGTTTGGACAAGCGTTGATTTGTGCCTTTTTTTGAGCGACGTTTGCTAAGATAAGCGCTGGCATCAACAAGGATCATACGAGGTTGGGTGGTGTTTGTGTGCAAATTTGTGCCTGTTTTAATGCAGCACACTGTCAGTGTGAGGCAACGAATGTTTGACTTCAAGAAGTCTAAAGTCATTCCTGCTTTTATCTGCTGTTTGTGATAGAATAATATGTATTTTTTGTTATGAAAAACTATGCACTAGTACTGTTTGATGTTTGAAGGTTCTGGAAGGCTTAAAATAAAGTTTTTGAATAAACGAATAAAATGTTGAAATTCTACAGAATCCATGTCCAGGAGCTCGCCAAAGAATTTGAAATGAGATTCTTTCAAACTTCGAAGCTAGTCAATATCATTTGTTGATTACTTACCACTTACCACTTGAATATTCTGACTTCCCGATGAGTGCTGTAGAAGCTCTCGTAATAACTCTTCACCAGACAAAATATGTTTTTTGGTTCGGATTCATTCCTTTCCCTCGCACGCATGAAAAAAAAACGCTCCGTTTTACTCAAATGACGATTAGTTTATTGGTGTATAACTTTATCCTTGCGCACCGCGTGCCACTGCGCCCGCCAGGTTAACAAATAGGTTTGTTTGTTGATTTTTTTTCCGTTCCTCAATTAAAGCTTAGTAAAAAGGTTCTGTTTTTATTCGCTTGCAAAATGCTACGGCAGGGTTCTACTCGCTTTGCTTCATTTTCATAGCTAGCCCTCGCCCCTCCCGACTCCTTCGATCGCGTCGTCAACAAGCGTATTTACTGGTCAGTGTGTGTGTGTGTGGGTATGTATGTTTGAGTACCTGCGAGGGACGTTTGTTCCCCGTTGCAGTGCTTCGTTCCGAATCTCCTTAAATGCTTCACTAGCTGTCGTTATTCACACCGCATAGTTATTGTACCGTATCGTATCATAAAGTGTTTGTTTCTAACATATTACACCGCACAGGCTGCTGCTGCTGCTCCCGCTTCAACAACTTCTACCCACCCTTTGTTTTGAGCAACATAGACGTAGCACGTAGTGTGCGCTTGTTTCGACCACATATATTTATATAAAAGTATGCATATGTCATGAAAAAAGTGTATAATACAATTCAAGAGGCGTCAGGCGTCAGAGGTAATTCTATAAAAATAAGGGTTGTAAAACGTAACGAAAACAAATAGGGTACACAAAAAAAAACAGACAGGCGACCCCTGCTCTAGGCCGTGTGTCAGACGGGCGTCGGGGCGACGTCCCGGTGGCCCGACTTCTTGCCACCGTTCAGAGATTCGGAGATCTGCTCGAAGCTCTTGCCCTTCGTTTCCGGCATGCAGGTGAGCACGAAGGTGGCGGACGCGACGCAGCAGCAGGAGAAGAACCACATGCACGAGTACATCCCGAGGTGCGCGACCGCGATCGGGAAGTACTTGACGACTAGGTACGCGACGCCGGAGAACTCCAGCAGACAGAACGTGACGACCGAGCCGCGGATCTTCGGATCGAGGATCTCGGTCATGATGATGAATGGCACAATACCGATGCCAATGGCATTGATGAAGACTAGCGCGGACATACTCGCGACCGGCACCCACCGGAACCAGTCGATCTCGACGTTCATCTCCTGCAGGAAGGTGTACGTGCCCATCGTGATGGTGCAGACGGCGCACCCGAGCGTCGACACGACGAGCAGCACCCGGCGGCCCGCCTTCTCCACCGTCATGGTCGAGACGTACGAGCCGATCAGCTGGAGCGTCGCGACCACGATCGACGACATGGCCGGGCTGAGGTTGGAGTGCGACTCCTGGAAGATCTTGGCCGTGTACGTGATGAGCGGGATGGAACCGGAACCGGCCGGGAACATGATCACCACCACGCAGATCAGGATGGGCTTCCAGCGCGATCGGGTCACTATTGGAGAGGCAGGGAAGAGAGAGAGAGAGAGAGCGAGAGAAGAGAAACAAAAACCATGCCAAACATTGGAAGGGCGAAAAAAGCGGGGGAAAAATAACTTCCCGATCCGAGGCCGAAGACTTACAGAAATCTTTGATGTGTATCTGGTTGCAGTCCTTCTTCTTGAGCGGGCCCGCATTGTGGATGTCCTTAAAACGGGCTACCTCCGCGGTGAACTGTGATGTTTCGCTTTCGGCTTCCTCGCCACGGTAGAACCGCAGGGCCTTTATCGCTTTCTGTAATGAAGCAAAATACGAGCACAATAGGCTTTAGTATATGATGCTTTTTTGTGTCAGTTAGAGCAGCCCACCGGACATTGTATGGTCCGGGGCGGCACTAACCTACAGAAGAGTGACGTTCATTATCTTAGGTCGTGAAACTTGCGTCCGTTCGGGACGCGATAGTGCTCCTGTTTTACTCTGATAAGGGGTAGCAAATTATGTTTTTTACCACACCACCAAAACTGTTGCCGAGCCCGGACGGACGGAAGGATGCTGCCGGGACACAACATCGTTAACCTTCCCGACCTGACCACGACAAGAAATGTTTTAATGAGCCATTTTTGACCACGAACCGCACATGCCGCTGCTAATGAACCAGCAGATTATGCAACGTGGCGCGGAACGGGTGTGGAAAATCGGCATGTAATCGGTACCCCGTAGGTCAGGCAGGTTCCGGTCCGTATGACATAATTGACAAAGTTTTACGATTGCCAGTTTCTGAGGGTTTTTTTTCTTCAACGGGTGTGCGATAAGGAGGCGAGCGGTACAGCGTAAAGGCGTTCTGTTTTCGTTTACCGCCTTATTGATTGCCAAGGCGAGCTGGTGACAGCGATAGGGAATGGAATGTTACGTTAGAAAAGTTAGGTTATCGAAAAAGTGTGACACTTTTTGCAGAAGAGTTGTATTCCGTACAGGATTGTTGCCGACTCGGAGGAACATTTTTCATAAAAAATCTCCTGTTTTTTTTTTCAATTATTTTCCGAAACAAATCACCAAGGTCTAGCACTATTGACCTGATCTTGTAGAACATGCGTTACTGATGCGATTTTTTTCCTAGATATTCTAGTCGTTTTCCATGTTTTTTTGTGAAAACTTAAGCGTCTTATCGGGCCTGTGCTGTATAGTTGTCCTTCATTAGTCTAGTAGTTTTAGTTAGGTAGACTAACACAAATCGAAGAGAAATTTAGATGTTTTTGTGTGCTTTTCTAATCAAGAAATGAGTCGACTTTGAAGAAGATTGCAGAATCATCACCGATTAAATAGTCTCAGTCGAGGGAATGTCCAATAATTTTTAGATGATTATTTTTACATTTTTAGATGATCAATGTTCCAACTTTACCGAGAAAGACAAATTTAGTGACAAATGTTCGGTGCTGTTTGTCAAATGCAACAATCTTCTAGCAAGTCAACGATGAAGATTGACTAGAAAAACAAGAACAACTGCATCAAAATTGCTGGTTTCAAGAGGTTTGATTTAATATTTTCCTTTTATAAATTATTCCAACCGACATCCATCGCTGTTTACCATCGTTGGAGCACCAACCGGAGATTAGGTGAACTTACTTCAGTACATGCAAATAATGCGCAGTTGGGTTGGCGTGTTACGTGACCATTTCTATTTCCAGCGACCGAGTTAGCGATCGCGCCTAACGCCGTTGCTTATCGCAAAACCCACTTACCTCCTTCTTTTTCTTCACAAACAGATACTGTGGAGATTCTGGCAAGAAGCAGCAACCGAGCGAGTAGACGACGCACAGCAGCAGCGCCAGGTACGTCACGGCCCAGCAGTTAACGTAGTGAGATATGATGAATCCTAGCAGAATACCAAAATTGCACGAGATGGCGAGCATCGTCCCGAGCGTACCGCGGATTCTGTACCGAGGAAAAAGGACAGGGTATTAGCATCTTGGGTGAACCACCCAGCGCGTCGCTTTCCGCTTACCTATCCTCCGATATCTCCGACACGAACAATGGCACAATCGAGAGCGTACCGCCGCCGGCGAACCCGCCGAAAATGCGCGACGCGTAGATGACGGAGAGATTGGTGGCGAACGGCATCACGGCCCAGCTGACCAGCTGCGTGACCCCGATCAGCATGAGGGCCGACTTCCGGCCAGCAATTTCCGCCACCCAGCCGCACACGAGCGGCGCCAGCATGCAGCCGATCGTACCGATCGAACCGACCGTTCCCTGCTCCTCGTTGGTGATCTTCCCCGTCGTGAGCGGCGTGTCGTCCGAGGACATCAGGATGATGTTGGGCGAGAGCCATCCTATCGACAGACCGTAGATGAGTGTGGCGAGATTCGCTGTTGAACGAGAACGAGAACGAGCAAACGAAACCGGAAACCGGGTGTCAGTAAGAGAATTCGCATTTATTTATTTTTATTTTATTTTCTGCACGAAACTGGGACATCATGTAAGTGATTGGGTTTGCTTTCTTTTTTTGCGCACGAGGTCACCCCACCTTGTTGTGGGGCGTTAGTTGGGTTGCTATTACCACCCACCTTCCCACCTTGTTTTACAAACCCCGACCCGGAAAGGGTTGATAACGTGCTATCACTTTGCCCTTGAGTGGCTCGAAACCCTCCCTTTGGCCGCCATTGGCTGGAAAGAAACGCATTTCAAGGGTTTGCGCCTTCGTTGGTGTGCGGGTGTGCCGGAGGGCGAGCGGAACGACTGGCGACCGGAGCAACCGGTCCAACTATCTTACAAGCGGGTGGCAAGGTTAACGTAATTTGGTCTGATTAAAATTGATGATTTATGGCAGTGGGTGGCAGTGAATTCATTGTCGATTCTGTCCAAACATGGTTTAAGAGTAGCATACAGAAATTTTACGAAATGTAATAAATGTACGCGAAGAAAACACATTCTTGCTGGATTTTGTCAATAATTTAAATCCACTGCTTAAAAAATTTGGTACAAAATTTCGAGGGTTTTTTTTATAGATTTTAGTTGTCTACAAACTACTTTTAGCTAGAAGAAATCGTTCCAATTCAACCTACATTTCTCTACCACTTTCTACATTTTCACACCAAGTTTGCTATGCTCCTAAAATAAACCAACAACCTTCTCGCTCCTCGAGACCCCAATCAGGAGACTGCCTCAGCTCCACGAAACGCCGTAGTTTCCACCGCAATGACCCCACGGTTCAACACCATCGCACTATCACTATCGTACGGCCCCTTGGGGTGCGATGTTGTTGATCGGTCTTAATGAAGATGAGCAGCGGAAAAGTGAACGATCGCTCGTGGGATCGTTGAGCACGGCGCTCACACGCGGATAATTGAGTTTTGTGACGCGGCGATTGGGAGGGTAAAGCGGGAGAAGATTCAATCACCGCCACCGCTGCCACCACCACGGCGGGTCATTCTGCTCCGGTGCAATCAGATCAAATCAAATGCAGTCTGCAAGCCGACGCCGGCCGATTTACTGCGCAGTACGGTCGGGTTTACCTTCCGCCACCAGGACCGCGGCCTGGTACGATTTCACTTTTGCAGGCCGTCGCTGCACCACCGTTCAGCCGTGTCGGACGTGAATTGATAAGGCGAGCAAACATGAATACAAACACACACACACATGCTTCTTATGCTGGAGGCAGCCCGGTGTGCGGGCACCGGGGTGTCCTTTAACAAAAGTGTGAAAATGTGCCGCATGTGCGCCCGGTTCCGCGATTTGGGATGTATTTTCCCCTCCACCGGTGTAGAATGTTTACTTTGCAGTAACTGTGTGTTGGTGTTAGCGACCGTTCAGCGCTAATCAAAGTACAAACAAACCGGGCACGGTATGGTATGTGGATCGTTGTTTCGTCGGTTGAGTGATGATGTTGCCAGGCCAGGCCACGATAATGGCCACCGTAATCGGGCCATCGGGATTCTGCACGGATCATGTTTACAAATATTGCCCCTACGGGCCGTGACTGACAGGCGGCGTAGAAATGGTCCTGCATGTAGAAGATATTTTTTGACAGTTCACTTGTCAGAGCTGTCATTCTAGGTAGTATTGTGCGCAGTGATTTCTGCGAAAGTGATTTAAGTGTTCGAAAAGATGCAATTTAAAATTCTGATTATTATTATTTACTTATTATAATTTCCCAATAAATCGTTCGATAAACATCACAATGAATATTTCCCCAAATGAACATACACTAGAATGAATGTGTTCTGGGTGAATGTCATAGTAGTGTTCTTAACAAAACCAACTAAAATAAGAATAAAAAAAAAAGAATCAGTAGTAACCAGCTTCAAAATTATATTAAATTATCATATTTAAATATTATAATGAAATATTAATTTAAACGTTCGAGAAACACCATATTATAGCTGGCGAAGCCGGATCTTGTTAATCTTAATGTTTGGCAATAATTTTGTCCATGCATCATTAAGTCCGCACGGGTATTGTGGTTTCGCATCCATCCATCCACCCCGATGAACCCAACCCAAGGTGAAGAAAGGCAATGTCCTCTGATTCATGCGGCAACCATTTCAACGGTGCTGGTTGGAATTTCCGCGTCCAAAATGCACTCGACGAGCATCGAGGGTCCCGCAGCCTGACTCACGGGATTTGATAGCATCTGCAAGATTAAGACATTCCAGACGCGAAAGCAAAACCCCCGCACAATGCGGCCGACAATGGCCCGACCGGTGCTGCACTTTTGCTGCACGACCCGCAAGCGCAATCGTCAAAACCTGTCCGTCTTCGGTGAGACGAAACAGGCGGGTGAAGGTTTTCGGGGTTCTTACGATCTTGAAAAGCCGAGAAGGGAGGAAAAAAGAAGCATCAAATATTAATGGTTTGGACGGTTTGTGCAGCCGGTGGTGGTGGAACGATCGAGTCTAAAGTTTTTCGTGGTGCGCATTTGCGCAAATAGTTCGGCGTTTCGTGGTGCGCGTGCTTCGCTGCATTACGCAGCTCGCGCTCCCCTGCTCTTCTTTGGTGGAGATACTACCCCAACGGGTGAGGGTACTCGCGAGCATTCTTATCTACTCGCATGAGATACAGCTCGAGTCGGGAGATATAGAGAAATACAAAGAGAGAGAGAGAGAGAGAGAGAGAGAGAGAGAGAGAGAGAAGGAGAGTTAACTGCTACCGTGAGATACGGAGAGACATTCGGAGAGGTTGAGAGCAGCCGGTGAGGGAGACATTGTAATGCACACACACGGCGCGTAATGAGTAAGCAAATAGGGGTGGACTCGATTCGGGCTCGGGAGGGTGGGTGTATGTTATTGGTGTCTTGTTTTTTTTGTTTCGTTGCTTTCAACAACCACTTAACCGAAACCCTTGCCTCCGCCCCGCGCTGTGTGTCGCGTTATCTTTGCGATGGTAGTGATGAGCTCGCCAGAACTAGGCCATCGGTAACGTTCGATCAGGAGCAGCTGTTGCGGAAGAGAGTCGGAGTGGGCAGAGGGGACCGGGGGATTGGCAAGGTGTGTCGACGCGTACTCCCCGTATTACTACCACTCGCTTCTTTTTTTGGCTGTTGTCGACCCCGCCGAAAAAAAATACATATATATGACGAACAGGCAAACATAAAGAACCCCGCACTCTCTCTCTCGCTCTCCCTTGCGGGACAGGAAAACAAACCCAAAACCCCACACCCAATAAAACACTGGGCCGCACGAAAATATTTGGCCGACATTTCAGTTTTATCAGCAATAAATGTTCGACACGCACGCACACACACACAGAGGCCGTCGGGAAGAGCCGCAGCCTACTCTCAGGTGTGCGTAGCGAGCGAGACGTTTTGACAGCAGTTTTGACGGCACGGCCTGCTACGATGTACTTCGACGTCAGCGCCATGCGCTCGTACGGAATGTCCGACGGAATGCCGCATAGACTTGGTTGGACGGGTTTGTCGTACGCAAAAGGCCGCCGTGGCCGTCGCAGTTCGCAGTTCGGCAAGCGAATTTTCGTCCCACATCAAATTGAACAATCAAGCTTCCGGCTAGTTGACAACGGGTGCCCGTCGCGTACTTGGCGACCAATTCGTCTAGTAGGCCGCGGTGGCCCTTTTATCTATAGCCTCCAGCGGGAGCGGGACCGCCCGTGGGCCACGCACACCGATTGTCGGAAATAACACTCACGGCGTGCGGCAATTGCTAGGCGTCGAAACCGATCGATTGAACCAATCAAGCTGGGAGATGCACACACACACAATTGTCAAGTGTCAAGTGTCTTTGAGCGGAGTTGTTGTTACGGTGGCGTTGCGCTCCAAGCCCGAGGTAGATGAAAGTGAAACGATAACGAGAGGCTATCCCGAGAAGACTCGCCAGCCAGGCAGCAATGTTGGTCAGGCAGCTCAGGATGCAAACCGCAAGAAGACTGTCCGGGCGACCGTATGTTGGGAGAGCGGCGAGCATAATTTAAATATGTCACGGGCAGAAGGTGAGCAAGCGAAGGCCGCTGGACCTAGTTTCGCGCTAATGAGTCAGCACCGAGGCAGGCCACGCAGGACGCCCGAACGAATGCCCGCTGGGCCACCAACACGATGTTGCACACCTCTCCGGCTCCGGCTGAATGGACCGCCTTTATGGAGCACTGGCGGGGAGGTTTGGGGGATGGCGGATGAATCGGGTGCTGACAATGTAGTCGCGATCGCGAGCGACATCGCTTGGGCATCGCTTAGGCATCATCGTTTCCGAGCCGTTGCCCTGTCATCGGGCCCCGTGTGCGATGAGGATTAATGCGTGTTTGATTAACTCCCCTAGCGCCCGCTTGCCCCTCCCACCCGGATCGTGGTGATTGGCGTTGTAAACACACTAATTGTGAGCCGTTTGGTACCGGGTCTTTGGACTGGCTTTTATCTCGCTTGTGTCTCGAATGTCACGGAGCGGAAAGCGAGAAAGTCACCAAATTTCGTAACTTTCGGCAAACTGCGACTTGCCGTCCTCACGTGACTTCGTCGTCTCAACGGGTTGGTGTCCAAATTTGGATGGCCAAACTAGCACGTAAAGCTCTCGCCGTCCGGTCTGTATAAGGAAAGTTGCTGGAAGAGCTTTTCGCCCAACGCGAATTTCTTCAGTACCTGAGTGCAAACAAAAAAGTCACCACAAAAGCCTCTCCACGATCCGAAGACTAGATCATCTCCTCCGCTTAGCATGTAAAACCCAGTCCGTGTCAGTGTAAATCGAGACGTGAGGGTATCTCCCGAAGTGGACTATGGGAGAGTCCGGCCTGAGAGGAGAGAAATCGAAACCGTCGCAGGAAAAAAGCGACTTCAGAAGAGGTGGCTGGTCACGAGACTCTCGTGACGTTTGTCATAATTCGCTACTACTACTACTACTACTGCTACCATCACTACTGCCACTACTCACACAACCACCTTGGCCACCGGATCGGCATCTGGCGACAAGGTGAAGTGGGTTCGCGCGCAAAAGCCGTACGTGATGGTCAATGGTTTCGGAGTCGAAACGTCCATTCGGGCGGTTTGCCGGTGGGCAATGTCGAGCGCGCTGTCACGAACCAGTTTGCAATTTAGTAATAATTTCACTTTTGTTCCACTGCCCGCCTGCGGGGCCGACGTGGAAGAAAGTTTCGTCTGGGGTGAGGTTAGCAGCGATCGGGTCGGGACCGGACCATGTTGGTTGAAACGGCGCCGAAAGCCCAGACTCTCTCGGTAAGCGTTTCTGCTACCGGAATTCGTTTGTGAAACCGAATCGATCACGTGTACAGTTAGTGACGGTGGCTGTGATTCGTCTCCCATTCAGTCCCATCCACCCTGCCATCCACCCATCCGACAAGGCGTGACAGGGGGCCGGGGGAGGAAGGAAAAGAAATGCAAATTTCAACTCCACAGATGAACGCATTCGGACTTCGAAATGAGCGGCCCAAAGGCATCGGTGGCGGATCGTCGTCACCGACGGACGGTGTGACAATTTATGCGCGGCGGAAAGTCAACAGACCCCTCGCCTGTGTCGTCTCCTTTCGTCGCTTTGCCGGGCAGGAATTATGGCGTTTTGACCGTCAAACCACCGTCACCAGCCGGTGTCATCCGGTGTCATCCGTTGGGCATGACCCGTCCGTGCAGACCGGACGGACGATGATGTGATCAGCTACCCCGACCACAACCACACGCGAATACTAAGAAAAAAAAAATAAATAAAACCCATGACGCAGTGAAGATGTCACAATATCAGAATTCGCTGAGTAACGGTTGCCGTGTTTGGGAATGCTTTTGCGTACATTTTAATCTTCTGCCTTCCTGGTTGCCGTCTGGTGCGCGGATAGCTGAAGAACTTGCAGCCGGTTGCCGGGCGAGCAATAACATATTCCACCCGCCGGTCAAGCCAGCCACCATCGAGATAAGGCGAAAGGGTGGAGCCTTTGCGCATGTTGGGTTGGTTTATGGTGCACGAAAATTTGCATTTTTACGGCATTATCAGTCCGGTCGTCGCTTTTATTGCCATCAGCACAAAGTGTAACTATGTCCATTTCGGTGACGTTAGTACATCGGGCGCGTACTTGGGGATGGGCGATGGAGCGTAATGAGCATCATTCCGAGACGACAGCTGATCGTTTCGGACATTTATAACGTTCATGTTTACGATCCTTTACGAGATCTGTAATGTTCAATAAGGGGATCTAATTGAGATCTTTCGGTTACTTCGCTCCGAGCCTGTATTGTTCCTTTTCCTGCGATACTTAGCTCCATTGAGATGTTTAGAAGTTTAGAATTCATATAAAGTATTGGGAGTTCCACATGGTTCCAAGAGGACGTAAATCTTTGTGGCGGTTTTAAGTTCAATGAACATTGAAACGACTCTTCCGATGAACATAAAGGGCCCTTTTATTGGAGATAAAAATCAAATAGATCTTCAGAATAAAGCGGTTGTTCGGGGTTTGTTTTAGAATAAATTTTGTTGTAGTACCTTTGACTTCCTACTCCAGAAAAACTTCCTTTTGATAGACTTCTACAATGTTAATTGAAGGTAAAATACTTTTTTTTTCATTCTTCTAATTAAGTCTTTATGATCGATTGAAATGCATCGTTTGTCTTTACAGATTACTACCTTACATGGACCCTCGTTTTAAAATTAAAAAGAATCTCGATCACAAAAGACGTTCCCGAAAGACATTCCCATAAAAAAAAACCCTTCAACCACATCTCGCATCTCCCGTTCAGGAGCACCATTTCCAAACCGCAGCCAAAACGGTAGCCTGGAATTTGCCTGCCCTAAGGGGAGAACAGCGAGCTGCACACGCCGGAAGCCCATCGCCGGATCGTTAGCGAAGCCAATCGCCTTCCGAAATGCGATGCGTTTGTTTAATGACACAAAATGGGCATTGATATCCCGCCGTACGTAGAGGGCCTGTTCGGGCACCGTCCTCTGCATTTGCGTTTTCCGATGGGGATGCTAATTGATTAGCACGATGCGAAGCCCATTGCGGTGTCGGTTGCAAATTATGCCATCCTTTGCACATCGGGCGGTGGATGGTGGTCAAAAAACAAAAAAAAAAACGCCATCCAGTTTGTGGCAAATAAAGCTCCGTCAGTGGCATGATTGTTATAATTAGCTATAAAATGTATTCGTCCTTCTCCCTCCCAGCGGAGGGATGCGAGGAAGGGAGGCACCTGTGCTCGGACGCACTTTGGCGGCCATGAGAACGCGTTCGTATGCACAGAACGCAAAGGCGAACGACTGTATGGTGTAGCATTCTTAGCGCACACGCAACCACGAACCAGCTCCGGAGGCTTTGCCGAATACCGAAACCTGTCTATCTGCGATCTTCTCAACGGGCAAGCCACCGGGGAGGCGTTTGAAGTGTGTGTCTGTGTGTGTATGTGTGTTTATACACTTGCTTTTTTGCTCTCCCCCTCTCCCTCCCTCTCCCTCCCTCTCCCTCCCTCTCTCTCTCTCTCTCATTTTGCCTCCCCGGTGTGTGTAGCCAATTTGTTTTGTTTTCGTGGTACGAGAAATGAGCCTCCAATTTTGAGCTGCTGGCGTCCCCCAACAGGCGTCCCGCAACCGAGGGCATCCTGAGGGAGCATCCTGCCAACGAAGGGAAGCGGCGAGCGAGCAGCTCACCAGTGCGTCGCATATTTTCGGTCGGTCGGTTCAATGAAATATACGCACTGAACCGGTGCGCGAAGGTCAAACCTGAAGGTGAAATTACTCTCCGTCCAAGTCATGCGGCAGGCAAAAGCCATCACGATGGAAAAACGGGGAAGAAGTTAAACCAAAAAAAAAAAAACAAAATAAAAAAAACGGAGCATTATTTTGGACAAAAAACGGGGGGGCAGTGGGGTGGGGTCTGTATTTTGTATTCCGCTTGCTGATTATACCTACCCGGACGAGATGTGCAACGGGTTGTTTTATGCTTGGGTTTTTTTCTTTTTCTTTTTAACCTTTTGCTACAAAGCAGCGAGCTCACGATGCTCGAATCTTCCCGCCCCGACCAGTCTTCGCAACAAATAACGACAAATCGCGACGCCGGTCGGTTTCGTTTTCGGCGTAAATATTTGCTCCGAACTATGGTGTGGTTGGAAGGAAGCAGAGGGGGAAAAAAAATTAAACGGCAATATCACCGCAGCATCGCAGAACTGCACTCCATGGCAAGTGGCGAGGACGAGGACGACGGGTTCGATAAATGGGTATTGAGGGGGGGAGGGGGACGATCGTGCCGCGACAACTTTAGCGCTTTAGCGTCTACCTGCCCCGGAGGAGACGAACGCACGCGGGGTGCGGGAGCGGATGCGATGTCTACATCTTTGGCATTTTTTATTAGCGCCTTCAAACGGCGGGGAGCGAATTAGAAGCAGTGGATCCGATTTCTCACCCATCCCACCCCACCTCCCCGGGGAATCGATCCTGTACCGCCGATTTCGTGTGTTGTGGCCCATCCGGTCACCCTGGCAACCGGAAGGTTTAATGACCAGCAGCGCCGAAATCGTTCGGTCCGGCCGGCATTCGGGACGGTGTGAATTCGGGTGGCATTTGTCTGGCGAGCTTTGCGTCAATAATTAATGTGACTGAGCCCCTGGTGGTGGCGATGGTGGATTGTACTGAACTAGCGTATGCCAGTTTGGGCTTTAGTAGGTTAAAACATAAGTGAAAAATCGATTTTACGTTCATGAATATATAGAACACCCGCGTGAGGGATTCATTCGATGTGGGATTAAATTACGGAGATTAATCTATATTTTTTATTAAAAAATATGTATAATAATTTAACTTTTATAACAATTTTATTAATTTTGTTTTTGAAAAACTGGTTAAACAATAAAAAATGGCTTGGATATTAAAAGTGTTACTTTTCATCTTCGTTTAACCTCGAATAAACCATAATAATTAGCGCAACGATATGAAACAAATATTTTTCAAATTCGTTTCCATTTAATAAAATGGTTTTAGATGTGTTTAATACTCGGTTGTGTATTCAATTATTCACCAGGGTTTTAGTTTGGTTCGATATTTGTGTGCGCTCTGTTGAATAAAGCAGTGGCATGTTTTATTATTTCCCTTTTCCTTCGTTTTGAAAAAAAAAACTCAAACGTAAATTTTAAATAAAGGGTACTCGTTGCAGCATCAACAGCTTAACAGCTGTCCGCGACGGTTTTTCAGTAAACTCCTCTAAATCACGTCCACAATATTGAGGCTGCGTGATATTTTTCGCAATTTTTTATTGTATTGCGAGGAAATTTTATTAGGTTAATATTTTGCTCAATTTGGCAGCGCTTGATATTTATCGCTTTCCAGCAAAACGTACAAAACGAAAAACGAATTTTATTCACCCAAAACCCCACCACATCTTCCCCCATGCCCCGTTGCAGTTGCGGCCGTTTTCTTCTTTGTGCGATGATCGCATAACGCGCAAATTGCACACTCACACACCACGGCACACACGGCGTTACATCACAACAGTGCGATCTTGGCCGCTTTTTAAAGCCCGATCAGAGAGCCTGTGTGGCCGGAGTGCGGTGTGTGTGTGTGTGTGAGTGCATGATTTCGTTGCGGCGCATCTTCACCTGGGGTCGGGTGGAGCCTGTGAAGGCCGCCTCCATTTCGTACGGAGAGCGAATGTGGAACTCCATCGGTCCCATATGGTGAATCCTTCTTCGGCGTGCGGATTTTCGTGCGTGCGTGAGTGCGAGGTGGCTGCGACTGTTCACGAAGCGCCGGCGCAGACCGGAACCGAATCCGGCAAAGGCCCGACTCCCTGTCGGAAAAAAAACAAAACAAGCAACGCCAGCAGCCATGCCCATACACGGCACCGTGTTCGGGAATGTCTGAGTGTGGTGTGTATTGTTTTTTTTTCATTTGATTTTTTTTGGCAGACTTGAATTTTAATCAGCACAGGCTGATTTAATTTCCAATCAGCATGCGCGCTTCGGCACGGCGAAACTTTCAACCACCGATCGCCACCAAACGTGCCCCAGCCCCAGTCTAAAACGGGAAAGGAAAGGGAAGGGAGGAGGAGGAGGAGGATGTGACGTGCCCCTTATTTGACCCCCACCTTAGAGAGGGGAAGGGGGATGCGTATGCAGCATTATGTACATCCGACGAGGCTACCACCCATACATGGCAAAAGCTCGACGAAAAACCTGCTCCTGTCCTGGGCGCGAGTGGGCCGATTTTTTTATTATTTTTTTTTTGCTTTTATTTGTCGGGTTCGGTTCGATTTCGTTCGAGTGTACGTGCGTGCGTGCGTGTGCGCGCGCGTGTTGATTCCAACATGACCATTCCGCGCGCACGGTCTCGAAGCGAAACGAAACCGAAAGGAGAATATTTATGAGACATCGGTGGTGGTGCTGGGGTACGATCCAAATTTATGGAGCGCATCCGCGACCCCGTGGAGCTGCTTTCGTCTTCTTGTATAATTTCTGTATTAAAAAAGGAAGCCCGAACAAAATAACCAAAAAAAAAAAAAATAAAAAAACAGCAAGCAAAACGCAATCAGTGTTGCGATTTATATGCTGCTGGGAAGCTTTTTACGTGCTTTATTACCATCGCGAGGCTGGTGTGCGGGTGGAGTAGTGCAGGTTTTTGTTTTCTCTCGTCCGCTTAATGGTGAAATAAAATACTTAATACCCCACCGGTGTCGCCGCTCATCGCTGCCACCCTAATCCAGTGCATTATTCCGTGCTCGTATTCGCCTGGAAAACGGGCCAAAATCAGCGTGGAAGTAGTCTGCTCCCAACATCCTGTTCGCAAACAAAACCCAAACACGCTCGCAATCACGCGGCACGCGGTGAACGAAAAGGAAAAGTTTGATTTTGTTGCCCTTTTTGTGTTTTTTTTTGTACTTCCACGCGGGATTCCGAAAGGACCGAGCGCGGCTGGACGTACCGAAATAGTAGGTCGCGCGCTCCAGGAAAAACGAGTTCCCAGAGGGGAAGGGGGTGGGTGGGTTGCAAATCGAGCGGTGAAAAATGGTTGACTTCGTTCGGTTTTGCCCTCCGCTCGTGCTGCTTCCACCTGCCACCACCTCCGGAGGACGAGAGAGAGAGCAGTACTAACTTTGACCCAATAAAGTCCGCGGTACTTCTTTTTTCGTGTTTACTGTGCTGGGTGCGCGAGAGAGAGAGAGCGAGGGGAGAGGGCTGAGCGAGAGAGTGGGATCGAACGAAAAACGAGGCCTTCCAGTGGGTGCACGAGGGCAAGAGGGCACCCCGGGGTTGACGACAGGTCGATTGTATGGTAAGTAGTGTGTCTCCTCGGGCCGTACACTTCGCCCACCTTCGCACACCCTCGCTTGGGTGACACGGCGAAGGTGGAGGTGGGTCTCGTCTCGCAAACCCAATCAGTCGCACGATCGCTCGCAATGCACTCACTTTCGGGCACGTTGCGAATCCACCCGGCCTGCCACAAGGGTGGCCCAGCAGCTGTTTGCCACCCTCTAGACGCTCTCGGCAGCGTCCCGGCATGGCCCATGGAGCGGAATCTTTCGTCTTTCGCGTGCGGTGCGGATGTCGAAATTACCGGTTTCGTGTCGCTGTGGTGCCATGTTTTTCGTTACTGACCAGCGTCGGAACCAGTCCAGAGTCGCTGTCCCATCTCCCGCACGCGCTACCACCCAAAGTTTTGCTCCCCCAAAGTTTTGTTTACTTTGATCTCCCACTCTCCCACGGCTTCGGGGAGCAGGAACAGGGAGCTGAAGTGGGACTAGGTTTGTGAAACTGGTTGCCCGGGTGCTCTGAAGTCTCGCCCCGGGGGCAGGGGGGAAACAAGTTTTCCCTGATGGCGAAATTTGTGTGTCCGTCGCAAGATTAGCAAGATCTTAGATGGTGGTGATCGCGATTGGTCCAACCGCCACTGGGTGACTTTTTCGATAGAAATTGATTTTATCGAAGATTAAACAAATCATGATCTTCTAATTCAGAATACACAGTCCGACAGATTGGCCCATTCTCGTATCCGAATTCCCAATAAATTTCAAGAAATCCTAATCCTAGATCAAGACGTGAATAATTCAAACACCTATTTGAATCCTCATAAAAGTTGTCTGGTTAGGTTTGGAGTTTTGACTCGAAAAATGTATCAACTCGAATGCGGAGGAATTGTTTGCGGTTTGAATCTCCAATTCCGACCCAGCACTAGCTTCCAAAAGGTTAGGTTTCATCTCCGGAACAAAGGTTCCACCAGCCCATCACCAGCACAGTAGTCGCAAAACAGTACTTCCGAGTGCTTCTCGCGCTTTTCGACGCCACCGACATGACCTTTCCGGTTTGCCCAGTGCGCGGTTTTGCCTCCCTTCACGGACCGCCGATTCGAGCCAACACACACACACACACACGCGCGCACCCGCCGGCTCTAAACGAAATCATCAAACCCCCTGCCCCCCGGCCGCCGCAGACAAAACCGATCCTCCGCCAGACGGATGGATGACGACTGGCTGTATCAAATATAATGATCGTTTCGATCTTATGACTTCCATATCCTCTGGCTTTCGATTTCCTTCCCGCCTTGGGAGGGGGAGGGGGAGGGGGAGAGAGTGAGAGAGAGAGGAAGCGGCCTCCCTCCTTCCCTTCACTTCCTACAGCACAGCTCATGCGTGTGATCATACAGCCATACACATACGCGCCGTTTGGAAGTCGTTTTTGATTTCCTTCTTCCAGTTCGTTCGGCTTCTCGTTCTGCACGCGCACATGTATAGCTGGCCGGCTCTTTCACATCCATTCCGCGAGTCACGGTGTTTTGCTTTTGCTTTCGTCAGTATGATCACGCCGTTTTCGCCTGCGATCGCGCCAGCGTATCGTGCTCTTCTTCTTCTTCTTCCCCATTCGTGAGTTGTTTGTTGTGTGTGTGTGTTTTTTTTCTGCTTCTGCTTAAATTGTGCCTGTTTTTATCCATTACTGGAAGCGAGCCAGTGGATGCTGCAGTGCGGTGGAGGGAAGGGGAAGGTGGGGTGGCGGGTACCAGCTCGCGCACTTTGCGCAGGTTAAGAGGGCTGCCTGAGAGGTCTGACGCTGATCGTTCCGCCGCTTTCCACCGATCGCACCGACCGCTTCTTTGCATGCGCGCATCTGGCAAAAAGGGGGCTGTGTTCGTAGGTTCGCTTTTCTCCTAGTTCGCTTTTCCTTTCTATTTCGCTTCCTTCACTTTCTGACCTTCAAAACGCGCAGGTGGTGGTGGTGGTGGTGACGGCCCGAACCCCGTACCACCGTGTGCGCCATGACCCAAAGGCAATTTAGCCTATTTCTAGGGGATTTATCTGTTATTTATTGACTTTTCTTCCCCGTTTTGCTTCGGGTTTCCTCCTGCTGCTGCTGTTGGTGGTTTTTTGTTTGATGTTTTTTTTTTCTTTCCTTCTCACCACTTCACTTTTTATCTCTTTTCCCTCTCCCGGTTCGTTCCTTTCGCAGGTTTTGGGTGGCAATTACCAGCCGTTGGTAATACGTGGCTGGCCTTTTTTTTCTCCTACTCTCGTTTCGATGGTTCGACTATGACTCGAGCCGACTATTGTTACCTTTGTGAGCCGAACGTTTGATGGTTTTATGGTGCTGTTTTTTCCCATCTCCTCTCGCACCGGTTTGTGTACGTGTAATATTTATTACTGCTTTATTTACTTCATCCTTCTTCCGTCCCGTCTTCATGCGATGAGGTGTACTTTCGTTTTCTTAGACGCTTGTATCATCTCCAACCACCGATCGAAAGTGCCAAAATCGAACGTTTTTCCCCCTGGATTTGTATTCCATCGCGTGCTGCAAACCGTACGTACGTGGAAGGTGTAGTTAATGTAAGCACACGTGTGTTGTGTTTTTTTTTGTTTTTTGAGAGCTTTCCAAAAACTGTCTACTATCAATATGCCCGAAAAAAAAAAACGCTCGCAGCTTCGACATGCCGACGAAACCGATTCGATTGTTACATGATCACCAGTTTAAAACGGTCGCTTTTGTATTTTGTTTACATTTTCACTAACAGCAAAGCGAACACTAAAACAAAAATTAACACAAAAAACCCCCGAACAGGCGTTTCCAAAATCAACCCAAACATTCCGAATTCCGCCGACAAGTGCACAAAATTAGCAATGCCACCGGAACGCGCATGTGTGCATGTGGCAGTACATGTGGTAAGCGGAGGGAGGCCCGCGAAAATACGCTTTCCAAATTTACCCACCATTTTTTTTACCCAGCAGGTTTTTTAAATTTTTTTTTCTTGTGTATTTTTGGGCGTTCAATTGTTTTTGTGGTTGAAATTTTTGGCGTAAAACATCATTTGAGCCGACGGTTATGCACGGTGCGGTGTGCGACAACGGGCAGCAAATGTAAGTACAGGGTGCATCGGATCGTCGTGATCGAAACCATGTTTTGCGCACCGTTCTGCGCTTTCGGGCAGATGCGACAGAAAATTGATACCCGCGCGGGCTCCCGCTGTCATTTGAAGCGCCGTGTGGCGCAATTACGCATCATTGCAAGCGGCACCGGAGCCACCGTATGCGATGCTTCCTGGAAGTGACCGGGCCCAGGGGGAGCAGGGGAGCGGCGTGTTTGGTGCAGTTTTTGAAAACCTTTCCCTCCCCTTTCTGAAATGCATCGCTTCTTCTTCGGTGTGTTCGATGTGATTTTTGGTTTGATTTTTTTTTGTTGATTTTTGGTGCGTTTGCTTCGTCGTTGTTGAATGGCCCAGCGCCGGTTGGCACCGGGAGGTATCGGATTCAGGGCTGCCCTTGTAAGCTGACACCCCGTTTCAAGGGAATCGGGCAACCTGCGAACGGGAGTCCGCCCGTTCGCCGCTGTGCGGACATTGTAAGGGGAATTTGTGGTAAAAATTGCAGCACCAGTTGGATCGATGCATTTCCTGAAAAAGTAGCACCGGTCTCAGGCAGCATGAAATTCGAATATTTAATGGTTGTTTGTTTTTCAAGATTGGCTTGAAAACCAATATCATGTGTTGGATACATTCGAAATTTGATTAAAATCGTAAATTAAGCTATTTCTTGTAATAAAGCATCAGATTTTACTACACTAGATCGTAGCGTGCTGTAGCTTTTCATTGACTTTTAGCATTGACTTGTCGTGTCGAACGCACAGGCTCATAGGTAAGTCGAAGGTCAATCACCACGCCCGACGAGCGATCGAATCTCGCAGCGGTTTCAGCAAAAATTGACAAACAGTTTACAAATTTGTAAACGTATACAAAGACGACATAGAGAGAGCTAGCTTGAAAGTTGATGCTAATTATAACCAAAAACCATCTGTTGTTGGTAAAATGTCCTCTACCTCTCTTTTGAGATGGGAAGAAACACGAGATGTTCTTATCCCGAACAAAATTGTCCCGGTGATTGACTTTTTTCCAATAAGGACGAGGATTTATTTTAACGACTCATGTAACGTGCTTAAAACGCACACACACACATGCGTCCTCTTCCAGGCTTAAATCGCACACCATTTATTTATATCTTTATGCATACCGGCGACGAAATAAAAACACCACTCATAGGTGGCGGGTTTTCTTCGCTCGTTCAAACCTGTTTCAGTTTTCGTTGTCGTTTTTGTTTGAGTCGCCAGAGTTAAGACTGGCGGAAGCTTGGTACGATCCCGAACATGTCTGGAGGACAAACGGCACCGTCTTGCGCGTATTAGACGATTGCGAAAGAGGGGGATCTTGGTCGGTTTTGGTGATTGAAGCCATCTTGTTTTTTTTGTTTTTGACTCCCTGGGGTTGATATCGGCAATAATTGCAAATTTCGTCTTCATCTGCGGCTCGTTTTTTTTTTGTTTTTTTTTGGTACGCACTCACAATTAGTGACAGATGGTGGCAGTGGAGGCCTGTTGAAGCGAGCGTACGAGTGCGTGGTTAGATTTGCTTAAATTAAGTAAATTATTGCGTACGGTTCGGCTGTCACGGGTCGAGGGCGGGTGTGTTTGTGTGTGTGACTTTTATCAATTTTCGTGCCTGACGCGCGTACTTCATTAACCGAGTGCCATTAGCTGTCATCCACGCGCGGGTTGCTTCGATTATTTTTTATTTTTTAGATGCGTGCGTTCACACATGTGTGTCTGTGTGTTTGGTGACAAATTTGGGTAACGAAGCGAAACATATGTGCCGTGTGTGTGTGTGTGGGAGAAGCGAGGACCAGCTGCTCTCCACCAGCTGGCGTGTGAAACGATCAATCCGTTTGTCAATACTCGAACCCGAACAGCCGATCGAGCGCCATTTCAATATCGACTCGAGTGAGCTTCATCAAAACCGCGGCCCATCGTGTGGTTTCGGTGCGGATGGAGAGGCGGGCGGACCCGGTTGGGACGTGGATAAATGGTAGACTCCGTCGCTAGGCGACCTATTTCGTTTCTGGCGCTGGCGATGATGCAAAACGCCACACACGCCACGGTGCGAGAGGGAGAGTGTTGTTGGGTGTGAATGAAAGTGCGAGTGAAAAACGGAAAGTGGTTCCAATCTAGAACGCTAGAGTGCGTTCAGCACCGCACGCACTGACGTGTGTGTGTGTGTGTGTGTGTGTTTGTGTGTAGGCTTGACGTTGTGCGTGCGTGACAGAGAGTGGCCAAAACAAACCGAATACAGGGGTTTTCAACGATATTTGAGGGAGGAGTTTTATTAAAATTTGATTACATTTCGATGTCATATCGTATGATTTAAGGTGTTTTTTATTACGAAAAGTTTAGCTACCTTTGATACTAAGGAATAATTTCAATATTCTATAAACTTGTGTCGACAATTTTGATTTCCCTTTTACATTATACCCTTGTTTTTTGGACAAAAATAACAATTGTTGCTATTAATCAGATCTGAAGCAAATGTGAGCTACATATTTGAAGAAATAGACAGCAAAATTAAACTTGGAATCGTTCAATTTGTTGTGATTTATTGAGTTTTATACAAAACAAATCGAAACTATAATTCTAATCGGAAAATTTCACATTAAACACCTCATGATTAATGTAAAACTGTTAGAAATTTGCCACTACTTACCACAGTACGTAGCGAGGTACTGATTCCGGACACCCTTGGCGACCATCTTTGTGCTGTGGTTCGTGATTTGGTGCACACACGAGAAAAAAAAAACACTAAATCTGATGCTCAATCCACACCGGCCGCTGCTCCCCGTCGAACTGCAGCGACTCGATTTTAAAGCTAGTTACCACCGAAAGTTTTCGCGCGACTTAAAATCTGCTGCCTCACGTTATCATCACGGCACGTGCTTTAATGCCAACAGCCGATCCGCTTCTTTGCCGTCCAAATCACACCTGATCGCGGAGAGTTTTCGTCCCGCGTGCGGAAGATCGATCACTTTCACTGCCCGTACAAAAAAACGCTTCCACTTTTCCGCTGCCGCCGCGGAAGCAGGCGGGAATTTTCGCTATTTTTGGGGTAGCCGGCTGCAGCCCTAGCCGCCCTAGCCTCTAACCCACCACTGACGGGGAGGACCCTTTTTCGGGGTGTGCGAGAACGATATGGCACGAAAAACATACACACACACACACGCACGCACACAAACACAAGTGAGGCAAAACGGGGCCGAGGTTGTGCAAAAACCGAAATGCTTTAGAAAATTATGCAACACGACCGTTGCTGTTGCCGCTGCTGCAACGCTTATATGCACCCGGGTTGTCGGCACGCACGCACGCACGTATGCAACCGAATGCAGTTTAGTTTTGTTTTATTTACGCTTTATTCGGTAGCGAATCTGGCACTAGATGCACTTTCACTTTCACGCCTTGCGCGCGCCCTGGGCTTCGGGCTTCCGGGGGAAGTTAGAACTCTTGCCAATCGCAGGTGACGGGACGAACGGGTGAGCGAACGCCGTACAGCACGGAGCGTGGTCGCCGCCTGGGGTCGCGCCGAGTCTGAAAACGAGACTGACGACACGGCGCGATTTACGTTCCAATCAAACCTGCCTGCCCGCAAACGCACGCGCCCCTGGTGGGGAAACCCTGCAACCGTCTGTGTGAGCGAGAGAGAGAGAGAGAGAGCGAGAGCGAGCGAGGTGGTGGGTGAACCGAACGACCGCCTCTCACCGATCATTCGAATCGCCAACCGATGCTTGTGCTTGGGTCACCACGAAATGCACTCCGGCCGGTGCAACTGCGTTCGCATGCGGTTGGCAAATTCAAATTTTGCGCGAACACGCGCCAGCAAAACACTTCTCTCCCAGGCCTCCAGGCAGGCCTCCAGCCAGTTCGCGCTCTCGCAGCCTCCGTTGCGATCGCACCGAGCGTCACTCGCGGGATGAGTACGAAATACAGCCGCGTTCGCACCAAGCGCCGCGACGGACGGACGGACGGACGTTTGACTTCGGTTTCGATTCGCCTTGGTCACAAACACACGCGTACGCTCGCGGTTTTCGCTTTCGGTTTCAGGCGCCCGGGGTTGCTGCTTTTGGGATGATCGTGGCCGCACGGAGGACGGATGCCGACTGCGATCGTACGCGACCGTGCGCGGACAATTGTACTCCCCTCGAATGGTTTCACTTCTACCTCCTCCCCTCAACCCCCACCCACCACCAGACTCCCTGCCACGGGTGGTTCTGATTGCCCGCTTCCCGCGGTGGCGTCTTTCCAGGCGGACGTTTGGTGTGTGTGTGTTTTTTTTTTCTTGTTGTGATTCTTCTGTTTGTGATACGAGCCGGCTGCGGCTTTGGCCGTGGCTGATAATCTTGTTACTGCTGCTGCTGCTGCTGCGGATGTTGAAGATGATGTGTGGATTTTGTTTTATATTTACCCCCACCAGCATCCTCGCGACCCGCGCGCCGGGTGTCGTGTGTTCGGGGGTGGTGGGTTTGTGGAACACTCACACATGCGCGTGGTTGTTTTTTGTTTACGTTTTAAATGCCCAGGCACCTACTATCTGCTGCAGTCGCCGACCAGCACGATCCGCTCTCGAGGAGGTTGGAGATTTGGGGGAAGGTTTTGTTTTCCGTTTGTTTTGTTTTTTGTTTTTTACAACCTCCCTTGCCCCGTGACAGGCCGATCGTAAAACCGCGTGCAGTGCGAATCGCGTGTATTATTTCTTTTATCTCACGCTCGCTCCGTTCTAAGCACTAAATAATCACTGCGAACTGCACCACCCTCGAGTGCGGTTTTTTTTCTTTACGGCGGTTGATTAGACGAACACATCGTTTTTTTTTTTGAGCGGGATGGGGGTGTAAATTTCGATTTCGACCGTTTTTCGTCACGCTTTTTTTCGGAACACGCTTTTTTTCTCGCTCTTCACGCACGAAGCGAAGGCAGACCCGAGACCCGAGACTCGAGACGCACTATACCGTACCGGTTCTCTATCGCTCGCAGACTAACAGTGAGACGGCGATGTACACGCGGCCTTACGCGCGCGCGCCCTCGCACAATTACGCGGTCTCTCGCGCACGCACACGCGCGTTTGTTGTTGCTGTTGCTAATGTTTGCTGAGCTTATACCGCCGCGTATCTTACCCGTGAGTAGCGTGAGCCGGTGCGAGAGTGAGTGAGAACCGCACGGGAGGCCATGAGAGCGATACTTAAAGCGAGAACATTATGCTCCATAATGTTTCATTTCTATTTGAGGCACCAGCTTCGCTCTTCGATACGGCATATGAAAGCAACATGTGGAAAAGATGCAAAAAATCATTTTTTAAATAGTAGTTACAAGTAAAGTCGACGCATTTTTGTACTACCTTTTAAAAAGTTTATGAAGATGGTGATGACTTGAAAGCAAGAGCTTGGTGATTCTTGGTCGATTTTGTCTAATTATGTCACCCGATTCCTGGAAGCGTCTGCTATTGTCCCAAGTCAGCCCCAAGATCCTTCTCGAGGTCTACATGCTTATCCTGTAATTGAGAAAGCACACAGAAATGGAGCACAATCATCCTCCAGGACCCAATTTAACATCAAAGAAAACGTTGCGCTATCATTAGCGCTTCCTGCTACTGATTTACTTCCCATGAAATGTCCAGATCTTACCGGATCGTACAAAAAAAAAAAGAAAAAAACGAAGTGAAAATTTGTTTTTGTTCGTTTCGGTTTCGAATCCACGCGAAGCTTGACGGGAGGAGTTTCCTGAATCTTCGTCAATAGATGGTGATGTTGCGTGGCGGAAATTTATTTTCGGTTCGTTCTGGAGTTTTTAATCAGCGCGCATTCGAATTCGATTACGCGTCACCTTCTAGTCTTTTTGTGTGATATTTGTAAACATTCAAACCAATTCCTAACCTTTCACAGTGCTACTGGTGTATAATTCATTATTGAGGGTTTTTTTTTAGCATTTATTTTACCATAAGTTCAGCATCTTATCACAACAGCCAACATCGACGTAGCGACAGTTTGTAAAGTTTGAAGCGATTGTCCATCGTAATCGGCAAGCAATAGTATTGCGTGCTGTTATGAAACTCCCAAACGCCTGGTTTAACCGCCACCATTATCACAATGGCATGAGAGGTATCGGTTTTTGGTTGTTTTTGGATGGCCCCTTTTGCCCCTGTTAGGGTGCGATCGGACGATTCGGAATGATACGGGAAGAATTAAAGATCGCCAAAACAGAACGTTTCCACAATTGTTTAATTGGAAAGACCCGGTAGTTCAAAGCGGCAGCGAGGGAGAAGCTAATTAAATGGGTACCAAACCGTCTGTGGGCGATTATTTGAGCAGACCGATGCGTCCCTTTGTACTTTCCATCCCGCATCAAACGAATCTTGCTGGCAAACTGCATTTCCGCTGCATCATCGTCGCTAATTATGTGAGGCTGAGTGAAGAACGCGATTGGACAGTGGTAAATAGAGCGCAGTAATGAGCTGAATTCCTGCAGGAACCTTAATAAGCTAAACAAATAAAAATAAAAACAACACCAATAATGGGGTATTCCAAATCGAAAAACATGCATCGATAAGAATAATGATCAGAATTTGGCACCTTTATCTCCGCCAAAGGGCGGTCGTATAGATGAAATGTAGAATAAAGAAATAAACAAGGCGGATGAATAAATATTTTTATAATGTCAAAATCATAATCAAGCTCAGGGGTGTCAAACACCACAATTTGACAGCATTGTATTGTTTATACCTTGGAAGATCTTACTCAGAAAGAGTAAAATTAATTTCGTTCGTGCCCTCTCTTCCATATGAATAAATATTTCCATAAACAAGAAAACGCTTTGAATAGGGAATAAAGAAAAAACACTGTTAGGATTATCCTACAGAGGCTTAGCATTGGTCGCCATTTAAAGTGATAGTTTACGGAAAATCTTTTAAAGCGAACATACATGGCTACTGCGATGCGTTATCGTTTCGTTCAACGATTTCTAATCAAATTTTCTCCGATCTGTTGAATTATAATTAAATGTCTAAATTATGTAAATTTTCTGGAGATCATTGTTAGAATAAGAAAAAACAATCAGAAAACGTTTATTCTGTGTAGTTTTAATAATAATCTTCGTTTCTTAAGGAGCAGTTTCGTTAGCCGAAACTTCGTTTGGAATTTATTTTTAGAAACAAAACAGCACGCACCAGACCAGTATTACGCAACGCTTACCAGCCTAATCAAAAACTGCCCTTCCCATGCGTTTCGCACACAAGCGGCCCTCCCCTCCCATGCCAGTTTACCGAAAGCGTCACGAAAATTTGTGCGCTGTCAATCGTCTGGAAGCGCAATTTGTGGCGTTATCAATTCAATCACCGGCAATTAGAATATCGTTAGAAAACTGGAAACTCCCGCCCGCACCACACCCGCTGTAACCCGGGCCCATGAAATGTTCGGACATGATCGATACATACGGGCGAGGGGGAATCGTGGTTCCGTTCCGATAATTTCGATACACGCATGATCGAGGGCGATGGGTTAGAACGAGGGTGCAGTTGTCACGGAGCTGCCGTGTGTTGCACCGCGGTGCAGGGTCGGCTATCGCGGTTCCATAAACACGAGCACACACATTCACAAAAAAAATAAAAATAAAAAAAAATCATTCGCCTCAGCAACTGAACGACCGGGGCGAGGCCTACCAGCTGAGCTGGAGTGAAGTGCTTTTCTTCCGCACACACACACATACGCGCGCGCGCGCACGCAGCGGGACAGTTCTAAAATAGAATGCACTTGCAACGCCTGCACTGTGGCGGAGGCGGCAGCAGACCCGGACCCGGGCCCCGGGAAAAGGGAACGAAGGGAGGCGACCTAATGTCAGCGATCGAATGGTTTCCAATAAAACGGCCATTCCGGTGGGTGTCCGTCGGGGTTTGCTACATTTTAACTTTCAGCCAATTCCAGCCAATCGGTTCCGACGCTAACATATCGCTAATAATCGTCAATAAAGTTCCGACCATCTGTGAGCAGGTAGTGGGTAGCGGTGGTGCGGAAGGGGTAGAAAGTTGTTCCATTCATAGAATGATTTCAATGTAAGTGCTCTAAAATCGTGTTCTAATTTGTGTTTTTCCTTTTATGGAACCATTTGTGGAACTATTTATTTTCTTTTTTTCTGTAATTTCGCACCAAATCTCCCTGCATATTTTTTTTTAAAGTGATTTATGACGTCTGGAGTCTGGCAGCAGCTTGTTGGCAGGCTGCCAAAACTAGGACACAGCCAGTGATGATTACCGATCCTTCCGTCGTACACTTACCACCCTAAGTGCCGTGTCTGCCTCTAACTCCCATCTTGCTGTCTCGCTCGCGCGCATGAACGCTCGCCCTGACGAAGCGCCATGCTCATCGACGGCTAGACTGCCGTCTCCACCGCACCGAATCGCACACACTCTTACTTTCTCACAGCACACACAGCCGTTTCCTTGGCAACATGCGTTCGAACACGACGTATGGGATCGGTCAAGCCCGGGTTCTTTCACTCTGCTGGTCGGAAAAATACCGTTCTGGGCAAGGGAAATACAAGCAACCACTAACGAGCACACTAAATATCACACTTTCCGAGGAAATATTTTCCGTGTTCCGGCGGTGTTCGATTTTGTTGTCGTATGCGGATTGTTTTTGTTGTCCGCAGCTGGTGTTGGGTGCGCACTTGCAAAACCGAATTTCTTTCCCAGTTTGACAGTTCGTGAGTGCTCGCCGAGAGAGCGAAAAACAATCCGCACATTAGCAATCGTGCCCGTATTCTGGGCGGTCTATCGAGTTTAGTACCGATCGATGGTTTGGTCGATGTGTTCACTACGTGTGTTCATTTCATTCGGTTGGATTAGATATATTTTTTGAGGGGGCATTAATTGAGCATTAAGCGATGGGTAAAACCTCTAAAAATGTTTGTAAATTACATTAACTGAACTTTGAGTCTCAAGTAAATGTTTAGAGAGTGAACCCAAATTTACAAAGCATTCAATTAGTGATTGAAAAAAAACCTGATTGTTCATTAAAAAATACATTTAATTGGTTGAACATGTAAGAGAACAGGGTTTGGAAATATGCTTAACTGCTAAATGTAAATAAAGGAACCAACAGTCTTTTTTGACACCCGCCCAAACAGAATTTTTTGACCGTTCTCTAACAAAACTCACTCTCAGCACTATATCTGTCTCACTTCTTCCCACGCTTTGCATTGGCAGCGGAGAGTCGCACGCGTCGCACCTTCATTCTCTGGCGGTCAGAAATCAGTCAAGAGAATTGACCGTACAAAACTGCTTCGGCTCACTCTCAAGATCGACATGTAAGTGCATTTGT
>KI915042.1:11400150-11434921 GCA_000473445.2 Anopheles farauti
CAACAAAGCCTAGGCAAGAACGAACGAGAGATATATATTTTCTTTTTGCTCTCTGTGCGCTTCAACTGCGAGCGTATTTTGACCGTATTTTGACCAATCACATCACGGTCAAAAATTTCTGCTATTTTGAACGTTTTTTGACCGCTTTTCGACGGTCAAAAGTTGGTCAAAAAACGTACCAAAAAGCAGCGTTTTCGATCGCTTGGGCGTTTGAGAAAACCGAGAAACTCTCTCGCGTGAGTGACGAGCGTGCGCAGTTCCACTCAAACGTTTTGTTTCGGTTTCTTGCTCCCCGTGCAGGGGAAGTTCGTGTAGCGGCCATAAAAAAACGTCTCTTTGCATCTTTACTCGACCGTACCCGGTTTGGCCTCGTTTGCTTCTTAACCGGATTTACCTGCAAAAAAAGCACTCTTTCCATAATGCACCAAAGTGACCCGCTTGGTTTGACCGGCCACCGGGTTCGTCGAACATTCGGTCGGAGGTGTTGTCTCGGTGGCCTCGTTTTTCGGCCCGTACTTACCCGTTCGTTGACTCATGTAAATACGGTGCTGCGGTACGATGATGGGGCAGAATGTGTCATAAGCATCACTTTAACGGCGGGTTTTTGTTCGTGTTGTGCGTGTTGTGATTTATTTTTGCTCCATAACTCTCGCATTGTTTGAAAAAGTACGAGTCTACGTCCTTGTAGGTACCGCACAAAGTCAAATTACGGCATGTGAAAGCGAAAGCTCGCAGAAGCGCAAATTTCGGAATGAATTTTTGGGTAGCCAATTAAATGCGAATGAACAAAGTTCATTTCAAAGGATGAACCGATGGAGGCGGATGGTCTTTCACCTTTGAGAGAGTATTTGTCGCGGGTAGCATAATGTTAAAGCAATTTGTAGTGCGGAGGGAATTGTTTAAACAAGCAAAACGACATATTGTCACGTTCATGTAAATGCTATCTGTTGCTCTAAGTCGGTCCAACGTTTGACTCACTCAATTACAGGGCTTACTGGGCGTGCCAGATGTCCAGCAAGAAGGACTTAAAGGGGGAAAAAATAGTTAAAAATGAGTTAAAAGTCAACGCAACAAAGTAATGCTTTTTTATGAGGTACAACAAATGAACAGCATCTTTTAAAATTTCTTTAAAGACTTTTAACGTATTTGTTTTAAAATCTCCCTATCTCCCAACACTTGAGGAGGAAATTAAATTTTCATTTTTAATACTCTACTGCCTCCACAAAATGCCTCCATTTGTCTCGCGTACTTTGCGGAATTTGCATTCTCATCACGTACCTAAAGCGATCTCATCCCCATTTACAATGAAACAATGAATGCGCACAGTTAATGATCGGTACTTAATGCGCGACGGTTGACTTTAAACGCGGAAGTAGGACGCAAATGACCGGTTAAAGTGTAATTAACGAAACACCGAAACGTGATGGGTACAGGCGCACCGAGTGAGCCATTTAATTATGCATAGAATGAGCGAAAAAAGATTGCCGTTTTCTTCCGACTGGGTGGCCGAGTAAAAGGTTGTGCCACGTGCTGTTGTTGCCGTCATCGTTTTGTTTAGGGTTCGTTAATTTAAATGGCGACGCGCTGTTGGCGCGCACCACTTGGCCGGCTACTTTTCCATCATTTGCTGAATCTCGTGGAAGCTTTTTCCCTTCGTTTCCGGCATGACAACCAGCACGAACAGGGCGCCGGTGAGGGAGCAGACGGCGAAAAACGTCAGAATCCCGTGCATCCCGAACAGGATGCCGATCGACGAGAAGTACTGCGGGGAAAGGATGGAAGGGTTGGTAGTTTGAGGTAAAAAAAAGAAAACCCTAAAAATCACACCACAGCACCCGGGCAGTACCTTCAGCGAAACGAATGCAAACGCCCAGTTGGTGCCCATACAGAACGTCGTCGCGAAGCCTTTGATCTGTGAAGTGGAGGGAACGGGTTCGTTAGCGGAACGTGACGACAAGAAGACGGCATCCTTCGGTCGGTACCTTCTGTGGCATAATTTCCGCCAGCATGACGAACGGAATCGTTCCCACGCCGAGCGAACCGATGAAGACGACGAAGGAAAAACACAGCAACGGTAGCCACCCGAGCGTGGTAAGATCGTAGCCCAGCACCTGGCCGTAGCAGTAGCTGGCGAACACGGCGAGCCCGAGCGCCATACCGGCGGACGAGACGATCAGCAGGATCTGTGCAGGAGCGTGGGAAAATGAAAGAACAATATTAGAAACCCTAAATCACCCAGGTGTTGAAATGTTCGTTCAAGATTAAAATTCTTCCGGTCGTGGCGTCGGTGACAAGCCGTCGGCATTACCTTCCGCCCGGTACGGTCCACCAGCAGCGTGCAGACGTAGCAGCCGAGCAGTTGAATCAGTCCCACCACAATGACGGACAGACTGGCCGGAAGCCCCGAACCGGACTCGGCAAACACCGACTGCGCGTAGTTCATCATGTAGAAGCAACCGCAGAACTGATTGAGCGCCATCAGCGTCAGGCAGATGAGGAACGCCTGCCGGGCGTGTCTACCCGCTGGTGGAACGAGCAAGTGGAGCAAAACGAAGGAAACATCAGTTTAATATCCGCCTCACCTGCGGCTTGAGTCGCAAGTTTTGCACAGAAAGCACAGAAAGCAAAAAACACACAAGCACAAAAGCACAAGCGGTAAAGGATATTGGGATTTTTTTTCAACTGAAATCGCTCCACGTCAGCCGGATGGGTTGCTTCTCGGGCAGGGTTTCCTGCATCCCGTGCAGCAGCTGCAGCTCCCGGCCGTACTCCTCCTCCGCGAGGGCGTCCTTCTCCGTCCGGATGCCACGGTAAAAGCGCAGCGAGCGTTCGGCGGCCTGCAGGAGAGTCGATATTATGAGCGCCTCTAGTTATGCAATCGGCATATCATGTACATTCAACACTAACGCCATCTTGCCCACATTAATAGTCGTTAGGAAAATGTAGTTTAGAAGGACATTATTGCCATTTATAATAGTGATTTTGACTATCGGTAAAAAATGAACTACTAGGAAAACCGTTCAAGTATTTCCATTGGCCTAAAAGGATAGAGAAGAATCTGAAACAGCCCTGATTTAAGATCTCTTTTCAGGTCCTTGACGGGTAGTCTATAAGAGAAACCTTATAGTGTACTTCGTTTTCAGTTCAGAAAAGCTTGCGTAAATTTGATTTGGTCAGTTGGCATGTCTATCGGAGAGGTTTTCATTCCTTCCTTCCTTCCTTCCTTCCTCCCTTTATCAACACGGCACGGAGAAGGCCGTACACTACTGTTACTCACCGGCATGTTTTGCACCTTGGCCAGGTGTGTTGGTGACTCCGGCAGGAAGCCAAAGGTGGCAAGGAAGACGAGCGGCATGATGACCGACACCCAGGCGATGGTGTGATAGGGAAGAAACGCACCGTACAGGTAGGCCAGTTCCACGCCGACATAGCACGAGAGCATCAGCATGGAGGAAAGGGTACCGCGGTGGCTGGGGAGAGTTTTAAAGTTTGTTTTATGTTTATTTTTTCGCAGCCGTAAAGCGAGCGAATGACAAATTGGATCGAAAAGTGTACAAACACCAATCGTTAATAATGCGATAAGAAAGCGTATTAAAAGGTTCGTTATGATAATGGACGCCGTAAAGTATGCAATCAACAATACAGCAGTTCGTTTTGGTTTTAAAAGATTAATTTTATTACTTTTAATTATTTCCCGATGGAACGATAAGTCACGAAAATTGCAAAACGTGTTTTAATATGATTTTTTTACATTTCATTTACCAGCGTTGCTATGCATTACTTTAAATTAGATAAATGTTTTTATTTTGATTTTTGTACTAATTTATTTGAAACGATTTTTATTTTTAATTTTTGATTTTGATGAATTTGGTCTTTTTTCTAACTTTGCAGAGAGTTTCGTTTTTTTTTTTTTAATTTTTATAGACCATCATTTTATCTTCGAAAAATTATTTTGAATTCTAATACAAATTTTTCGCCGGAAACATAAGTATATTTTTTATGTGAACAGCGGTTAGGTGGAAGTATTTTCAAATGTTTAAATATACTAATGATTGAGTTTATCGCAACGAAATTATTATTGAAATTTAAAACAAAAATTACATAAATCATCATAAAAATAAAATGATAAATAGGAGCTTAAGGTTTTATCAATTTCAAATTTTGAATAATTTGTTTTTCAAAAAATATTTTAAATAAAGTAAAATAAATTATTCTTAATACTTTCTGTGACACTTCCATAGTATAACAACATTAAAAAACCCTAAACTTTACATCAAAATAAAATCAGCCAATCGTTACCTACCGCGTGCAGGCGATCTCCGACACGAAGAGCGGTGTAACGACAAATTCGATGCCACCACCGAGTCCACCGAGAAACCGTGCACCCATCAGGTAGTAGGGATGGTCGGCCACGATTACCAGCATCCAGCAGGCTATCAGCGGCCATCCGGCGACCCAAGCCGTCCACTTGCGCCCAATCCGTTCGACGATCGCACCACCAACGAACGTGCCCAGGACGCCACCGACACAGAGCATTCCACCGATCCAGGACGCCTGCGGCTGGCTGATCGGTCCGTACGCCCGCAGTGGACTTTCATCGTGCGGTTCCTGAAGCGTTGGCAGCGCCGCCGAAGACCATCCACTGATCGTTCCATAGCTGACCCCGAGTAGGTTTACTGCGTTGGGCGAAGTTAGAAGGGTTATGACAAACAGTTGACTTATCAAAGCCGACGCATGAAGCATCCTTCCGCCCGAGATAAGTTTTCCAATGGCAGTGTCGAGGTGCCGCAAGCAGCTCGGAGGACAATGCTGCTGGCCAAACACTCGTGTGTCGTTGGGTGAGTAAATAATTAAAATGCAAATCAATCCCAGCCAACGCCGGACCGAACTGCTCCTTCAATCAACCGGAAGTCTCCGACAAGCGGGACACTGCCGCATCTTGGGTGAACAGAACATATGGAGCTTTCCACCCGAGCACCACCGGGAAGTGCTATTAGCCCTTACCCCCCCCCCCCCTCTCTGCACGCTTGCTTCGTGCAACTTTTATCCGACAGTAGCTGCGCAGATCAGCAGACACCGATATGAAACGATGCATAAGTAAGCAAATTGGTTTATTTATACGTTCCTTCCGCTTTGGCCGTGCCACAGCGAGCGTGCTCGCTTTGCGAAATGCAAATTTCACCCCCGGAGTCGGCAACTAGAGGATGTCCAAAAACTCGAAGCTCGTTAAAAGCGTATCTTTAATGGAATCTTGCTGCACAGTTGCATAAATGATGCACCGTGCTTGGCTGGAAGAAAGTGGGTACTATTTTGTTGACTTTCCCTATCGTGTTTCGCAGTGCATACCGCTAGGTACGAGGAGTTTGATATCATTTGTTTGTTCTCAATATCGCTCCTCGTTTGCCGGTGCTTAATTTTCGCACCACCAGCATCCGCATCGGTCAATAATTTACGACCCGCGAGGAATTCTGCACAGGCGCTTTCCAACGCTACCACCGTTCACGGCGTTCAAAATGCACCGATTTCAATTCATACCGCCGGTGCCGAGCACGAGTTGGTCAAATAGCCATTACACAGCCCATTAAATCACAAATTGTTTCTGTCACAAACGCCCACTACCTAGAACGGTGGCCATATATTGTCGCAGCACGCCTACACGAACCATCGCTACGCACGCCTCACGGACGCCCGATTGTCACCACGCGGTAATGAGCACTTGCTCCTGAGGGCACCTTCGTACCGGAGCTCGCGGGATACACACTGGCACTGACGGATTCGCGGAGGCTCTTCGCGACCATTCGGCCCCGGACTGGACATCTTCGCCGGAGCTCGCCGCAGGTCTATATCCTCATTGTGCGCGCCGTGTTCGCTCTGATAAACAACCCCGGGTGCCCGGTGGGGGTGAGTTTTAGTCGCTTCGGTGGCACACACACACACACATACATGGACGTGCCGTGTGCGGTTCGTTTACCCCTGGCTTTTGGGGTTTGATTTATGTCCCGGTACTGCCGGTCGCTGCCGGCGGACAAACATCAGCCATCCGTCAGCCAGATCGCCGGTCGCAGCAACCGCGGGGCGTTAAACATTTTCGGTACAGTTCTCGCCATCAACACTGTCTTGCTGCGGGCAAGGGGTGGGGGAGAGGGGAAGCTTTGGTTGCCTCGTTCGGTGGACGCTTAGTGGATCATTTTGTTATTATCTGCCGTAACGCACCAAGCGTTGGTTCGATTAATAGGGAGATTGTGGTTTGAGCAATGGGTTTTTTTGCTATTGAGTAATATAATTTTACAAATGTTTTTTTTTTGTAATTTTTATTAAAAAGAAACTAATTTATTAACATAAAAGAGTAATTGTTTACCGGGTTGAAGATCCTTTTCCTTTTTTGTTAATCACAATTATTTTTGTATATTGTAATAATTTATTGTAAACCTTCATGCAATAAATTTAACAATTTATATAATTTGATATTTTATATCAATTTATATTAAAAATTTTATTTTTAGAATATTTCACTTTTTCGTTTAAAAAATATAATACCTAGTTTCCCACAGTGCGTTCACATTATGGACAACCCTGTGCCGATGATTTTACTGCAGCGCCATCCAGCGGTTCGTAGCCAAAGCTAGTGTAGGAGAGGGTAGGCCAAATGAATTGCAAGTTTACGAGGATTTTTTTAAAAGAACAATACAACATTTGAACACAGCTAGATAATCATATTTAGTTATATTTTATTAAATATTTAAATTTAAACAAATGTAATGAAGAGTTAAACGTAACACCGATTGCTACGAGTAGAAAATGAACAATATTGTAAGCAGCCTCGTTAACATTTGCAGCAACAATGTCATCGAAATCGAACCAACGCATCGAATTGGCATTTAAAAATAAATCTTCCAATGACCTACTTTAAGCCATCACCGGTCTAACAATAACGTATGGAAATGGCTCTATCGCGAAAAGTTAATTACTGCGGCATGTCCCGGCAACCACCGCGGTCGGTGCAGCGAGTGGCTCGATTTACGGATGTGGTCGAGCAGCGATCGTTGGGTTGCACCGTTGCTCAAACCGTTGAAGATTCCGATACGGAACCGATCTCAGGCACCCAGTACGCCACCGTCACATTTCCTATCCAAGCAATAACAATAAAATATAATTAATTATGCTCCGCGCGGAAGCGCGTTGCTGCTAATTTTTATGATGCTTTTTCGATGTTCACGTCTTCCGCCGCGGCTCTGGCCACCGGGACACCTGCTTCCGGGAGTTGAAGCGACCGAACACTTCGAGACGGTGGAAAGGTTTGCGAGTTCACTCTTATCGCTGCGGAAGTGTGCGTGTGTGTTATTCACACGATGATTTATGGCCGATGTTGGTCAACCGTACATGTGTTTTAATGGCTCGAATGGTGCGATGGATGGGTGAGAACTGAATGCCGTGCTAAATTAACTCGTACCGTAGGAAGGTGTTGTTAGCGTTGGCTGGAGCGGTGCGTTGTTTGATTTGGTGCCCGATGGGATTTTAATCAGGGAGTTGTTTAGGGAGGCTTGTGGGTTTTTATGGCGAAGGAGACCAACACAGTGTGCGGTTGGCACGCGTGGTATAAAATCTTTAATTGATTTAAGAGTGTATTTGAGAGGCTCGTAATGTAATCCCTTGTTTCTACCCCTTTTCATGTCGTTCGTGTTTTTGGTTTGGGTTAGGTTTGGTTGTTAAAAAATATTTGAGTAGATTTATGATCATAATTTCTCTAAACGTGTTGTTACTTCTGAGAACTTTTGTTCTTAGAACACAATTACTAAAAAGAAGAAAATAATAATCAATTCGATAAATTCATTATGACGTGGATATTTTTATCAAAATTATTAAAAAAAAAACTTGATAAGGAAAAAATGTGAAAGGTTTATCACATAATAAAATATTTTAAGCTTATATATTATGTAATTGTAACGTTGCGTACTGTTCTTATTTTTTTAGATAATTTGACAAAATTTAAATGGCAAGGCTTCAGCCAATGAATATGAATAAACAACTAGAAAAAAAAACAAGTTAAAAAATATTTTCTGTCATTACAGAATCCAATAAAATCAAATCAATCAACTCCACGTAATAAAAGAGCGCATCTAAAAACAATAAAGCATGCCACTTAATAAAACGGTTTGTGGTTAGGGCAAGTGGCGTACATAAATAAAAACAATAAAACCCTCAACAATCCCACCGTAAGTGCAGAAAATGCGATGAAAAACTACAAAGCTATGCAATAAATCCACAAACCACAAAACGTGACACCAGCGATGTTAACAAAGCATTTTAAACTTCTTCAAAACATTCCACATCGAGTGGATCGGGTGCGTCGATAATGGAATACCGGGCGTCTCCATCGCGCTGCTTACTACGATCCGATTTCACCAACCGCACCTCACACACACACACACACACACACGGGACGCAAGCAGGCAGTGTTTTGTTTGTCCAGCGGCACCACGTATCCGATAGCGCACGACGAGCGAGAAAATCAATACCGACCGGGTGCCGAGTGAGATGAAAGGAACCGGACGAGAAACGAGCCGGTCAAACGTTTATCATCGAGATTAAACCAAACCTTCCCCCCCGCCTCCTCCCGTCACGTTCTCCGGTTTGCGATGCCTTTGCGCATTGGGTTCCCTTCCCTGCTTCTCCCACCGGCTAACGTTTGCTTCTTACTGCGTGAGGCGGGCGATGGCCGCGGGGTGTATTTTCTCGATGGGCAACAAATAGTTTGCCGCGTGCGTACGGACTGCATCGCACGGAGCTCCTCGGGTGGGCTCGGGTGGGCCTGCACGGGATTATGAATTCCGCTGCGAATGGTGCTTTGATCCTCGGCGTCGTTTATCACCGACCGACCGGCGTGACCGGGGCACCTAGCGCTCCGGCATGCTTACGAAACCTCTCCAGGCCCAGCCGTACCGTTGACCGGTTCCGTTTTCCACTTCGCCCCGTTCTGCGCCATGTCGAATTGTATCAATATCAGCAGGTACGTAGCGAGCGAACCGACGATCTGCGTTGCGATCCGGAAAATGAAAACAATTACAGATGGTAAATATTTTACACCACCGCAGGAGAGGCTGCGTGGCGTGCGGCAACTAATACTCACGTTAAACATTAGCCCATGATCGATGGTGAGCAGACCACCGGCGGTGAATTCGAGGCGCTGCTGCTGTAGCTGCAGCGATAGGAGACGCACCTTGCGAGGGTCAGTCGGGAAAGAGCGAGAGGGGAAAGCGAGAGGTATTAGTTTGCCGTACGGCTTGAGGATTTGTCAGTCGTGCGTTGTAATTAGTTTTTGCAAGCGTTTATAAATTATGTTGTTGGCCGTTGAAACGGTTCGTGTGATCGTATGGCTCGAGGGGCGAGAATGACAATCCGATAGTTTTATAGTGCTCAAGTACTTTTGCAACTGATGTCGATGATGTCCTCATAGTTGGACCTTCGAATGGAATCAGTTTACAGAGTAATCAATATTTTATTTAGAATTAAATATTCAGCAAGCCGTCAATAAATATTTAGTTGGAACTTTCAAATGAGGTTTCCATTATTTAAATAATTTATTGAAGTAAAGTGAGATTTTTAGTGTATCGGTAGTAAAGTTACTATTTTCGTTCTGTTAACACGTTCAAAACATGAATCCATGTTATCCTTTTTAAGTTATTCAGATTTTCATCATAAATTAGTAATGCAAGCTGTCTTTAATTGAAATAATTTTGTTTACTTGAATACGACAGATTTCATAAGTTAGATTCGTTTTCTAAACTAAGATAATTCCGAGAATCTTCTTTAAGGATAAATTTCATTAAGGTTTCTTAAATTATACTTAAAGTGACTCAATTTCAGAGCATGAAAATGAATAAATGAATAATTTTGATAAATGTATTCGAGTTTGTCAGATTTATAATCAACCTTATTCTTTTTATAATGTTCTTAAAGTGTATTGTTTTCAATCAATTTACATCAATTGTTAATATTTTTAAAATCTACTTCGAATAACTATATTAAACATCAATAACTTTAAAATTGTTAAAGCATACAAACAATACAAAATAAATCATACTAATCAATTTTTACGCTGACCACTTCATTCCATGGCGCCATCTATGGGTGGTTAATTCAATTAAAAATAATTTGACATTTGACGAAATGATTATAAAAATAAGAAAATACACCAATAAAAAATCATGCATTTATTTTTTGTGGAATAAATTTGCTTTGCTATATAAATGTAGCGGGGTGAGCATCATATGCGACAAAATAAGCTGTTAACAAAGTGATGTGTGCATAATTGGTGGTCAGTATTCATTCAGTGCGGCCCATATTCATTATTCCTCTGTCCCGCAAACAGTGCACGTTCAAAACGGAGGACGGAGCAGGCCAAAGGAAAAAAAGCAGCCCCAAAAACTAAACGCACCATTTTTGGGTGTGTGTGTGTGTGTGACCACCCCACAAACATTCACCGAGTGGTACGAAATAAACGATTGCACGCTCGGTGCCTGGGAGAGGAAATTATGACCATTCATTAGCAGCAAGCGTGGCAACGGTCGGCCTGGCGCATAAACTACTTCACCTCTCGCATCTCGCATTCATGCTCATCCGGTGCGGGTCCGGTTTGGGCGGTGCTCCCTGTCCCCTTCCTGTCCGCTCCGTGAAAGTCGGTCCCGCCAGGCAGTCCTAATATTGGCCACAAATCATCGCCATCTCGTGTGAAACAATTCATTTCACAGGGGAGGTTCCAGCCCGTGTTCCATCGCAACGCCACACGGCGCAAAAGGAAGGAGGAGACGGATATCGGAATCAATTTACCGGAAAGTTGCAACAACGGGGCGTTACATAATTCATAACACATTCGGTACGGTACATTCTAATGCAAATTGGTCCACACGCATCGCGGTGTGGTCGGTTGGACACGCTTGCATTGGGTGACCAAAACGCACAATGCACCACCCCGATGGACGCACTTGGATGAGGTGGAATATGCAAAACCCAACACGTATGCTGGAACGGTCCGCCTGGCCGGTTGGGGTTAGGGAGGAAACCGGAAAACGTTCTCGAAACACTCGCCACATGTGGGTCCTGTCACAACCGATGGTCAGCGTCACACACGAGGGCAGGGATATTAAAAACATAACTTTTCCTCCTGAGTGACAATTGCATCTACAAACACACCCATACACACACATGCACTCTTACATACAGTAACGACCGAATCACAAACCCAAACCGAACAAAACCCAAAAAACCAATGCTACGCACATTTCCTCCTTTCCAGGGCAAGGACGCCCGAAACTTACCATCGATTTCGTGCGAGTGCAATTTGTTTTCCAGCCGAGACCGTGTATGAGGCTGCCGATTTTTTGTGCCTGCAAGGACGGAGAAAAGTGAAAAGCGAGCATAAAAAAGGGAGAACCCCGTGATGGTTTCGCGACGCAGTGTGCGTTGGGTTGTTGAGGATTGTTTCCCACGGCAACAGGCAATAGGTGCATATTTTCATCGGTCGTTTGGTTTGATGCTCCTTTCCTTTATTTTCGTTTCTGTTTGAATTCATTTTTATCACGTGTGAAAATGTTCACGACAATTACGGCTTATTTTAAAACTACAATTTAAAACCTGAAATGGCTAAAATTTTAAAGGATGAATTCACATTTTTGATAATATTTTCAGTTTTCAGTTTAATGCTTAACGTTCAGTTAGAGTAAAGAAATTGAGTTTTTGTTTAATAGTATTTGAAATGGAAAATAATATACAAAGGAATTGTTTTAAATATTGTTTTTTCATGATGTAGATTTTTATAACATATTATGTAGAATATGTTAATGAAAATTCGTTGAAATAATTTGATGGGAAATAAAAAAAAATATCTTAAAACTCGAAAATATCGTATAGCAGATTTTTCACAAATCTCTCGAATAGTGTGACAATTTGAGAAAGGGAAAATGATAATCACCCATGCAAAATAATGCTTTACAAAAAAATAAAAAGAAACACTTCAACAATATTTCTGAAAATTGCTCGATAACGATCAATAAAACACCGAAGCAGAAAGCAAAATACTGTGGCGCTTATTTTATTTCCACATCCCTTCTGTTGCTCCCCATCTTGGGTGAACCGTGCAACCGGATGAATCCAACGTTCATTTCCAGAAACCGGTCGGTCTTTTCCGGCGCAGCACAGGTAGAAGCGACTTAATTTGTCATTGAAATGCAAACGAAATTCGCAATCACTTTCGATGCGTATATTTATTATTGTCGCAGTTATAATAATTTGTAATAATTATCATTTTTCATTGGACCAGAAAGCGAAAAACATGTCGCGCGATCATGATTGCCAGGGAGTTGTGGAGGAAAACTTTAATGAGAAACATAATTGAGGCGTTTACCAACGATGGTCACAAATTTGTTTACACTCGAGGAAATTGCTGATCACTTTCATTTTGATACGAAACAAAATTGTACATTGAAAAGTGCATATTTTGTCTACGAAACACTCGGTGCCAAGCCCGATCTGGAAGCAGAAGCTACTCGAGATCGGTGCTGAGTGTTATGCTGCATAATTCCACTTTGCAACCGTGGCAGCAGCGCAAACTGATACGTTTATCACGCTGAGAAGTGGGTTTGTGCAAATGGAGCGGTCTGCACTTGCTGTTTTACAAATCTAATAGACTTGCACAAACGAAACGCGAACCATAAGTGAGCGTGTGACGAGTACGAGACCGTAGGGAGGAAGCTTAGAATGGAATGGAAGCTTGCATTTTCCACCACCGCATCGGGTGTCACTTAATTAGCATATCTTTGCATACATCGAAACAAGCTTTCCGTGCTCGGTTGTCGAATTTTGGGGATCGGGACGCATCCTAGAAAGCATCCGCAAAAGTGCATTGCTGTGATTTGTGCATTTCAGACCGGTAGAACGTCCCTGCAAGGATCGTTTGGTACAGAAAAATCTGCTTGATCGGTGTTGGAGAGAAACAAAGAGAGACATAGAGAAAAAAAAACCAAAACTAGTGTGTGAATGCAAACACCAGCAGTGAATGTCCACCGCTTCGGTTTTGGCCGTGGATTGTTTTTTTTTTCCCCACCGCTTACCTCGGTTTTGGCCGCGTTACAAACGTTGCAGATGCGCAGGATGCGAAACGCCGATATGAAAGCCCACGCGACCGTGCTCACGACCTCCAAAAAGGGTGGCGTCAGCTCGCGACGCGATGCCCACCGGCCGAGCCAAAGTATGCTGTGTTGTGTTGGATGGAAAATTCCGCGGAAAATTGAAAGCACAGGATGTTGGATGAAAATATAAAACAAGAAAAAGAAAATAACTTTACCTAACAGAGGAGACTGGCGCTGGTCGAATGTAAATAATGTGGTTTAATAAAAATTAAGGCTGATGGAATGGAGAGGGGAAACTTTTTCGAATCAACATTGTAATTCAACCAGTGGAAAAATACTTTTTCATTACGAGAACTCATTAAAGGTTAAGGAAGGTCCATTAAAATTTAAACGCATACATTTCCGATCCGATCCAGTAAGAAGAAAGAAAACAATTATAGCAAAAAGAATTTCCTATCAATGGGATCGAACTGTACAGGTAAAAGCATAACTCTATGATATTTCTTTTTTGTTTAAATAAAAGAGAACAAAATCGGAAAAAAGTAAACTCAGTTTTTGAAAACTGAATAAGAAAACAAATCGATATTATTGATTTTAAATCAATATTAAAGTATGTCTACGGTATTTAACCCCGATCATAAGAACTACAAGCCAGTTTTATATTTAAGCGAATTTTTAAAGAGCGAACAGCTGAGATGCTGCTATGTTAAGTTACACAAATTAATATTGTGTTTGGAAAATAAGCGTAAAATTGGGTTAAATTAATAAAAATATGTTTATAATCACTATCTCCAACGATAAAACCAAGAAAGAAAAAAAATAACACTTAAACGAGTCTATTGACCATTTACGGTTCAAAATGAAAGGGGAAACAGGGAAATAAATAAATAAAAAAGGCGCACAACTACGCCGCCTCAGCATGAGTTGAAATTGCTCGCTCATTCCGCTCAATTCCCTTAACGCACAGAAGCATCCACCCTCGTGGGAACACTCGCGCGAGCAGGATTGTCTTTTCCCGGCCGAATCCCGTCGGATTTCGGGTTTCCGAATCGCCAAACCATTATGCACGCCTTAATGATCAACAGTCAGCGGGATGCAACAGCCGTTGCATGCAGCGTTTAAATAAAACAAAACCGGTCCGGGGTCCGGTGGATGGATGGAGCGAAAGGGCCACTTACCGAAAAAGTTTCATCGTGCAGTAGTACAGCAGCGTCGTGAGCGTTACGAACAGCGTCAGCAGGATGAAAATCAACTGCGCCCCGTACGCTCTATTAATATTCAGCGATAATAAATGCAAATGTGTGTATAAATTTTTTATGTCATTAATTATTTTCATTCTGATGTGTTCGCACGCTTTCGGCTTGGGCACACCGAGCAGGCTGGCAACGAGCAGCGGAAATTGGCCCGGTAGTGTACCACCACCACCACCACCACCACCATCACCACCACCACTACTACCATCATCATCATAATGTGCGGTGGTTGTGGCCCTTGGTGGAGGCGCCTGGTTGACCGTAATTATTTTATGCTGCTGCCGCTTGATTTTATGCCATCGCCGATCACCACGGGGGATTGATGGTTCCAGGTCCGGGGGTTCACCAGCGTTGACCACCGACACTGCCGGAATCTGACGTCTGGTGGCGTGCTTGTCGTCGATGCCGGAAGCTTCGACCGCTTGACGCGCCCGCCGGTGAACGGAGGAAGAGATTTCGCGCAGGGGAAATTCGTACGAAGCGCTAGGGGATGCGAGGAGCTCGGGTGCGTCACCGTTGCCGTAAGAGGTCAGTTCGACGAGCAGCTCGTTGATCAGCTGGAGCCGATTTTTAATCAACTGCACAAAGGACGCGTACTGTATCTCGACCGTCGAGCTGGTCAGCATCGTTATGAAGCACTGGAAGATGCAGTACTCGGACGCTGGGATGTAGTCGCTCATATACATGATACAGTTGTACCATTCCGCGACACCGATGCAGAGAAAGATGGACGCCATGTGGAGGCACATAAATCTGCGTGCGGAATTGTTGTGCATGAATTTGTTGTGAGCTTTAACGGGGTGGTTTCATCGCCATGTAGGGCTTCAGATGGTGCACCTTAGGGCTTTATTTTGAGTTATCATAATGTAAAACTACACTGAAGAATAGTAAATAGCTGTTTTCATTTTTTTATAGTTAAAAATAATACTCGAGCTTTGAAATATTCTTAGCTTTATAATCATTAATTTCAAAATTATTGTGTTTAGTAAAAAAAAATGAAATAAAAAAATGCGTGTTTTAATTTAAACAAAATCGTTTTGTGTATACGATTGCTCTAGTACAGCTTTTTTTGCAATACATGCGAATGATAATCGAATAAATTGAGGACTTTACGTAAGCAAATAAAATGCGCCTGAAAGTATGTAATTCTTCTATCTTTTCTATTCAAAAGAGAACATTTTGGACAACAAATTTAAACTTTGCGAGAAAACGCTCTGAGGTGATTGCTAAACGAAGCGAAATCGTCTAAATGTTTTACTTTAGAATTCCATAACCAGGGATGTGAAAATTTCGCGAAAATAATAGTGTAAAGAAACTGTGCTCGCGTTAGCAAATTCCATAAAATAACCAAGCCAGATTCATCTCTAACATTGATAACTAGATCACAAGCGCAGTAAAGCACACAAATTCACAGTACTTCAGATGCGGATCTGCTTACCTGCACCAACGGACATGGTTTGGCACGAGCGATAATCGCTGCGCAATCTGGTCGTCGAGCTGCAGCACGCCGGAAACGATGGCTTTTAGCGAACCGTGCGTTGCCAAGGCGACGGCATGCAGCAACCAGAACAGTATCAGCCCCGAGTACCGGTTGTAGATGTCGATCATAATCGACACTAAATTGGCTTCCACCTGTTGCTGCTGCTCGGTGCTGGGTCCACCTGTTCCACTCTCCACCCCCGGTGTGGCCCCGTACGTGTCCGTGTAGTTGATGTACAGATGGAACGCACTGTACGCGGCAATGACGGTGCCCACGTACAGCACGCTCCAACGGGTGTACCGAAAATGGGGCGTATGTTGCGGCCCGTGCACCAACGGACCGAAGGGCCACAAGCCGAACGCACTCGAGAGGACGTGCAGTGGACGAAAGCAGCGAAGAAATTGCTGCCGAGAGTCGACGTCGTTCGTGGTGCTAGCCACCACCGTCGGTTGCTTTGTCTTCTTAGCAAACCGAGCGAGCCGCATCGTGTGGAGTAAATCCAGGAGGTTAAGAAAACCCCCTTGCACCCTTAAGATGCTTATTTGCAGCGGAAGCAAAGCCCGGTCGGGGGCAGCACTTCGGAGTTCAGCACTGCGCAAAAGGGGAATATTTTCACAAAACACCAGCCACCAGGCACTTGGAGTGGCTCTCGGGCAACTGTGGCAGGCCGTGCTTGGAAGGTTAAGGTTTGCACCGTAAACCGTACCATATCGTCCAGCACCAAACATGATTAATGTCTGCCAGCGTTGATGGCTGCAATTAGGCTGGACGTAAAGTGGTCATAAATGAGCGTGTTGATGCGTTCGGCTAAGGACGTACGTATGATTTATGCTGCCCGGTCTCTAATAATGCATACGCGGGTGTTAATTGCAATGGATTGGTGTTGCACCAGCGTTGCTGAGATTGTAATTGGGTTCGGGTGTTAATGTGCTGCTAGAGGGGCATGAAAAAATCATGCAATTTGTTCGTTACACATAATTTACTTACCATCCGCTACTATCGCTTTGACAGAATTTCGCTTTTCGTTCGGAAAATATATTGTAATTTTTTTTTTCATCGAAAACACATTACTTTTATTACAGTGTACCGATGTACATATTAAAAGACTAATTAATTTTAATTATATAATCACTATTTATAGTTACAGAAAACAGAAGATATTACTAAAGCTTTTTGTTGAGCGGATGGTGTACGGCCAGGCGCTTTAAAGTATGCAATCGGCACTACATTTTACACTTCACAGTCCATAGTTTAGGATCATATATTAAAAAATCCCATTAAAACAAAACTAAATTTGAACATTTTACAGTCGTCGGTGGTCATATTTTGTGATATGATAAACGATGACAATTAAAAGACAGGTTAAAAAAAGCTCATGATGAATGTATACTTTCCGGCCGAAAAACGGGATTACGATGTTCCACACAAAATATTTAACTTATCAAACCGTTTATTGAATATTTGCCTCAGAATACCTCTCGCACTGTTTAAAATAAACGATTTACATATTCAAGATGTCATATCATTAACATTATACATAGGAATATTCAATTAGCAAAAAATCGAATGACTAGTGTTCGAAATGATTTTTTTTTTCTAAGCAGTTGAACAAATTTTGATTCATCATAATTAACATTCTTCAAAAACATGTTTTCGTTCGGCTCCTGTCCAGCTCATGAGCGCAACGTTAAACGGTGGAATGAAATCCAACCGATTCCAGCCAACCACTGGTTCACAGAAATACCGAATTGTCTCACTGAAGGCCATGTCCACGGGGCGTTTATTGACCATTCGCATGCGAGGCGAGAGCAGCGAGGGTGGGCGGCCTCCTTCGGGTAGCGATGATTATCATCATGATTGCATAAATTTCCTGTTCACCGATCAGGGCACGGTGCGCGCAGTTATGGTCGGCATGCAGCATATGCATTTAAATCGGGTAATTAAAGGGCAATGGGAATGGGTAGCACTGCCCGGCACGTGTGTGTATGCCAGTGCGATAAATTTGAAGATCATAACGATGTGTATGGCTCGTAGAGGCAGCAAATGGCTTGGTTTAATCACCGTTGAACGATTGATCGAATTGAATTAAAATTATCAGGTAGGTGGTTGTAGCGCCAACGATCTGAAGGCGAGGAGTGAAAGAAAAGAACAAACCAAACTCACGTTTAGCTCATGGTGAAAAGGAACCGGCTATTGGAAGGGAAAATACCGCGTAGAGCAGCGTTAGATCGACCGCGAAGAGTCCTCCACAGGAGATGCAAATTTTGCGATTCAGAAACGCGAGCTGTTCGTGAGATATCTGGGGAAGAAACAAACCGAGGAAATCGGGTGGGAAACAGTGCAGTTTTAAAAGGTTCTACGTGGCAGTTCTTTACCGTGCGAAAGTTGTACCGCTGGTTCAATCCGTAAGACGTGGGAAGTCGCAGAAGATGGGCAGTTCGAAGAGCCTGTCAAGAACGAATTTCTACTTTTAGCTCCTACTCGCGAACCGATCGCTCCTTTCGTTACTCACCTCAGCGACCGTATCGTGGCTGAAGTAACACATCACAAACATCTCGATCGCAAACCAAACGACCCAGTACACGGTTTCGAGGAAATCCTCCGTACTATCGCCCTGCTGGAGCTCGGCCTCGGCGTACCTAGCGTGGGGCCAGGAGAGGAAAGATAAAAGTCCACCATCCACCCACCGCACCGACACACCCCACCTACCGCACAAGCATCATGCAGCTGTTGTAGCCCAGCTCAACCAGCGTGACGAACTGAAAGAGCAACAGGATGCCGTTCTGCACACCAAAGCATCGATTGAGCTGGGCGATTGCACCGACTAGCGCGCGGTGGACGCGTACGAGCCGGCACGTGGACCGGAAGGCGTCAGTACTGCCGTGGGCGAGATGCGGCTGCAACTGCACCAGCCAGCGGTTCAGCAACCTTAGACGATCGCCTATCAGCATCGCGTACGCGACAAACTGTAGCTCGCAGATGACGCATAGCGTTTGGGGCACGATGCACAGCACCAGGCAGTTGGACGCGAACGGTGAACCGCTGTCGCGGATGTACATCAGGCAGTTGGTCACTTCCAGTACCGCCTTCACACCGACACCCAGCACCAGCATCACGAACACGTTCCTGTGCGGGGGAAGCCAGGAAGAAGTAAAGGCGTTGCTTATCAGGCTGCTAAACCGGACGCCAAGACGACAAATACCACGTTTATCGTCACCAACCAACAGGAGCGTATTTAAATTCCAAACCAAGATAAGGTGAAGTTCACTTTGAATGGTGTATTTAAGACGAGATTAGGTTCAAGTTGTGTATTAAATAATCGATAATTTGTTGATGCTTTGTTAGTTTTAATTTCTTTTAATAAGACGGCATTTATACCGGTAATAATTCCTTTTCCTTCATTCATTTGCTCGTAGAAAAAGCGTTCTAACGAATGTACTTGCACGCCGTCTTTGTTTTGACAGCTCGATCGTGAGCTAGCGGAGGCACAAGTACTCGAATTTGTTTACTGCTCGACTTCGTGCAGTGTGACCGCTGACAGAAGGTTTAAATCTAGATCTTATCGAAATCAAACAGACTTGTTTTTTTCGAAAATGTAACCGTCGTACATCGTAATTGTAAATATATTAATAGAAACAACAAAAAATCGTTTCAAAATCTATAAAACACTTCTAATAATATTTGTAAGACACTACATTCAGGGACTGCACTATTTGCACTTCTCGTACCTACCTCAACCATCTAGCATTATCAACAGTGCCTGAGATTGCCCGTGTCAATCCGGCCACCTGAACCATGTCCGGAATCGCCCGATCCACCCCCACCAGCGTCTGCATTAGCAAACCGACCGCCGGTTGGCGCACGAGCGACATAATCACGAGCGACAACACCAGCACGCAGCCGATGTACTGGTTCTTCAAATCGATCGCCACCCGCACCAGATTCGAATCGTTCAGCTTGCTCGACTGCTCCACCGACGAATGGATGTGGTAGGTAACGTACGCCAAGCTGCAGCCCGCGGTGTGCAACAAACCGAAGAAGGAAAACGCCAGCATCTTGTCGGGATCCGGTTGCGAACGTTCCTGCGGGGTCTCGAGACTTGCGAACGGTTTCCATCCAGCAGTACGTTGCTGGAGCGGCCGATAGGTAAACGCACTGAGGCAGCAGACTTTCGATACGAGATAGAGTGGAAACAGGGCGGTTCGGAGGCTAAGCGGTGGCCAAGACCAGGACGGACGTCTAGAAATGGCCATAGTGCCGTAGATCACCGAGACTAGTCCGTGTGGAACTAAAGCGAGCCGTTTCGTGGGGCATAGTGATTGTGTTGTGATTTACGAATTCAATCAAATCAAAATGCTGCCAAGTGACAGCTTGTTAAATAATTTAGTAGATAATTTCGTAATCAATTCATAGTGTACAATCGTGGCAAAATAAGTTATGGTGCAGACAAAATTGCTGTTCATATTTTTTCATGCTTCTATCAGCTACCATACCGCTCTTTATCAAACTACCATGCATCACGGGACTTTGCTCTGTTCTGGTTGCTAAGGGATAACATAAAAAAATCCAATTTGTGTAGCTTAAAACAACGAATATACAACGTATTTGTTTGTTGTCCAACACTGTGCCAGTTTCAGTGTAGCTGTAAGTTACAAGGGATAGAAAGTGCAAATGTTGCATCGTAGTTCTTATCTCAAGCAAGCGTTTTCTACGGAACTACTATATAAAGCATACATTTTCTTTCTTCTGCAGCATTGATTTGGCAGTTGTTTGGAGTGGTTGTTTATGGTTGTTGGTTGGTTGTTGGTTGGACATCATGATAACAAAGTGTGCCGCTGTTGTCATTGTGCTGTGAGTTTATTTTTGTGTGCTGCTTGAAGATTCCTTCGTCTGATCTTTTCTCTTTGCCTAGGTGCATCGTGTTGAAGAGCGTTACAGGCTATAGTGAACCAACAACTTGCTCAGAACACATATATGATTATTACAGTGATGTAGCAACTTTTTCTGATGTAATAAGCGACCCTAATGAAACGCCTAAGTTCATATGTAGTTTAAATCAAAGAATACAGTTCGTAAGATTTGAAACATCACTCCTTGAAGAGGTCCCAAAAGATCTGTTTGACACATTCCCACATCTAATCCATGCAAACTTGTCACAATGTGGCATAAAGTCTATCAGTCGGTACAGCCTGGAGCAAGCAGGAGAATTGCAAGAGTTGGATCTTTCTAAGAATCAGTTACGCGAGTTAAGTGGGTTTTGTTTTGCTGGCGCTAGTTCGCTCACCCAATTGCACCTAAGTTTCAACAATATCAGCATCATCGAAAAAACCGTGTTCCGCATGCTAACGAATCTGGCCTTGCTTGAACTGTCTTTCAATAAGATAGCAACGTTGGACAGCACCGTGTTTGCTTCGCTTGCTTCGTTAAGAATTATTTTTCTGAATAACAATGGTCTGGAAGCAGTGCACGTGGGTCTGTTCTCAAGGAACTTTGAATTGAGAGACATCCTTTTACAAAATAATCGAATCCACACGGTCGAGAAGGGTGCTTTTGAAGTTGAAGGAGGGTCATCTGTGCTGGACATTATTTCGCTGGACAATAACAATCTAACCAAGTTGAACCTTGGTGAAGTGAAAGTGAATTTTCTCAAAGTGGCCAACAATTCTCTCGAACATGTGTCTATATCACCATCAACGAAAGTGATTGACGCATCGAACAATAGAATATTGAGCGTGACTCTCACCTCCCCGGCGTCAGATATGAAAATCGAAACACTGATACTTGCAAATAATTCCTTAACATCGTTTGAAGCGATTACTCAAATTCGCTCTCTGAAGATATTGGATCTATCCAACAACTACATTGGCGCACTGAATCTGACCACCTTTGCGAGCCTCATCAATCTAGAACAGATCGGACTACAGCAGACATACATATCGAACCTCCAGCATGGTACCTTTGCTCAACTAGGGGCTTTAAAGATGTTGGACTTATCCTACAATAATCTAGATCGGTTTGACTTTGAAATTCTCACATCCTCCACAAACCTTGAGCGGATCTATATCGATGGGAATCGGCTAAAGTCGATCGACTATGAACATCTGAGGAAAACATTTCCATCACTCGCTTGGTTGGGAGTTTCCAACAACAACTGGAACTGCTCGTACTTGATCAAACTCGTCCGGTACTGTACGGAGAATTCGATCACGCTGTATAAACCATCGTTGTCGGTACAAAATCAAACCAACGTGAAAGGTATCTACTGCTACGATGATAAGAATCCGCTAGCGAATTGGAACACCACTCTGCAGCAAATCGCGGTTCATCCACATCTCAACAACACCTCCGAGGAAAGTGCGCTACAGGCGATGCTGCAGAGAGTTCTGGACGATGTGCGGCGGTTTAGTGAAACTCATGCGAACGTCGCAAGCCAAACAACCAACCTGGAAGGTTCGGTGTACAATCTGACGCAGAATCAGTTCATCCTACAGGGGCAGCTGAACAGCTTACAGCAGTCACTGTTCGAGGTTCGCTTGTCGCTGCTATCGAATCGCACCAACGGCAATGCCTCGAGCGTGACCAACGACGAACTGCGGCAAATGATCGAGACGGCAAACAATCTGACGCTCGATAAGCAAGAGCTGAGCGCGAAGAAACTCGACTTCAAGCTTTACGAACAGTCGTTTAAGGTGGAAAAGGCGCTGGAAATAGCAAAGGAAAACGGTGATAAGCTCACAGCACTGGCGAAGCGTGTGGAACAGTGGATAGCCAACGTCGTTAGATCTGGTGGATATGATGATGTTTTAGCACATGATAGACTACAGCAACTGCAGTTGCTGTATAAAAGTGATAGTGGAAGCGGGAGTCATAGAGATGGAGTGATGATTGCGATACTGGTGGTGATGTGTCTGATGATGGGTTTCGTTGTAGTAGTGTTTTTAAAATGGAGCCGACGGCCATTTGCGATCGAGCGCAAACGTTATTCCAACAGGGATAACAGCTTAATGACGATCGTTGATAATAGCGTTTGAATTGAGAGCGTTTCGTATGCTCCTGATTAAGTTTTTACCTTGTTTGCTAGAATCTATGAATTCCAACCACGTTATCGAAATAAAATAAGATTGTTTTACGTATAAAATTTGTGTTTTCGTTCAAGTTTGTGTTCTTGTTATTTGGTGATTTTATCCTTTCTCTTCAAATGATATAGATTGTCTGACTCGTAATGTAAACGAGAATTGATTTGCAATGTAGTTTTGTTGTTGGTTTCAACACCAAATCAAGTCGATTGCAAATCAAGGTTAAATAACTAAAACGAGAAGGTTAAACTTTTCGGTAGTAAATTTTCATCAAAAATAGAATATTGTGACTTTGTCGTCAACTGCAAGAACGCGTCGTATAGGAATCAATCACATCAATTAATCACGTAATAGGAAATAAATTGGAAAATAATTAGAAAGAAAACTGGTAATTGACCGACCTGTCTCATCCCTAGAATACCTTCGTTCTCCACAGCAACTTTGTCTGTCTCACTGGTAGAGCATGTGGGAAGCGGATGTATTTGGGCGAATTCTGTTCTCGATCACTCCGCAAGTTTCGGTGCGGTCTTGGTTCGGTGGGCTCCGTGCAGATCGTGCGTTCAAACGAATGATGTCTCGGTAAATGTCGAATCATTTCGCTTTAGCTCCACATCTGTAGCGTATAAATCTGGCTCCAGCGAAAATATGTGCCTGTGGCATTGGTTTCCACGATGTAGACCATCTTCTGTGGTCCTGCACGGAATTCGAAGCCGCATTACCTCTCTTGTTTGACAAAACCGTGATGATCGGCTGACAACCGGGTACTTTTATTCGAGACACCCTAGCCTGCAGAGAGCTAAAGTTCATGATGATTATCTACCACTTCGCCAGAGAAACGGGCTTATCCTGGAATCCCTACCCCTTCCCATATATGTCATCCTATTAGGTGTCATGCCCAGTCCTACAATTTTGCAGAGGGACTAGCTTTTTGGTGCTGACCAAATCGCCGTACCAAAGGGAGGCAGACTATGTGTTCATCGAAAATTGAACAAGGTTGTTCTACTTCATGTTTGTTCTATCGGTTTTTTGGCTTCTGTTTTTTCTCTTTTTTTTATGCGCCTTGTCTTCAAAATCTGCACTATCAAGTCTTCAAAAGTCTGGCGGACCGATTGACCGATTGAATAACCGAAAAAAGATCGCTTGAATACACAAAAAACAATATGCAAAAGACTGGACCAACTACGCAACGCCCCAATATAAGGGGATAAGGCCAATATACAGGGAGGAAAAGCCATGAGATTAAAAATGTCTGTCAGTGCAAATAGACAAAGACAATACGGCTACATGTAGCCATAAATACCGTTTAAATAAAAGAACTCGAAATAGAAAAACATGTTTTTTTCATAGCAGCTGCTTCCTGATCGGAGCTGCAAAAGTGCTATATTGCTGTTGTCATGAGCATTAAACATCAAATCCGATCAAATATTCTATAAAATTTCACCAACATTGCTTCGTTTGGTATAATCGAGAAAGGTTTATTTACTGATCGCATTCGATTCAAGACGTATAAACATTCTAAATTGATGCAAGTATTGACTGTAGGCAATTTTGAAACTGTGTTTACACAACATGGCGGTTTCGTTTCAATAGCTATCCGACCGATGTTGTATGCGCTAAATTGTTGCAGATAAATAGGGTGAGTCATTATTTCCCACGATGTGTTATTTACATCCCAGCTGAAATTGTATCCAAAAGCGAAAGAAAGCGGAAGCATTTTATCTTCATTCTTATCTTGGTGACATGCAGCTGCAAACTGAAACCGGGGCTGTAGAACATTTGCACAGCACAGTGTTGCTCGGACAGTGGACCAGAGTGGTCAACGATTCCACCATGCAGACAAAGTGTGTTGTGTTCGCCATTGTTATGTGAGTGAAGCGAAGTGCATTTCCTGTCGGTGTGTTTTGTGTCATGTCGATATTTCTCTCTCCAGGTGCTTCACGTGGCAAACAGCAGCTGCATACAGATGTGACAACGATGGCCACTACTATGCCACCAATCTTAAATTTGTCAATTTAGTTGTCAATGGTACAGCAATACCTCAGTTTACGTGCTCTTCAATGTACTATTCTGAAGTGGCCACGGTCACTTTCGAGTCGTCAACGCTAAACGAAGTGCCAAAGAGACTGTTCGATACGTATCCACATCTTAAAAGTGCAAACCTCTCTCGTTGTGGCATTAAGGAGATCAATCGATACAGCCTGGAACAATCGTCACAGTTGACGGTACTAGATCTGTCCTGGAACAAGCTGACCGAGTTGAAGGCGTTTTGTTTTACAGGTGCCACCATGCTTTCCCAACTAAATCTTACGCTCAACAATATTAGTGTTATTGAGGAGGGAGCGTTTAACACCTTGTCGAATTTGGTGCTACTCCAGTTGTCTGGGAACAAGCTGCGAAAGCTTCCAAGTAACGTTTTCAACCCGCTAACATCGTTGAAAACGATCTACCTGAATTCAAATCAGCTCGAAGTAGTGGAACAGGATTTGTTCTCCGCGAGCACTGTGTTGGAAAATGTTCTGCTACAATATAATCGTATCACCGTGGTCGGTGAAGGAGCTTTCGTTAGCGACAAGCGCCCGAAGTTGAAAATTATCTCACTGAGCAACAACAACCTTACGATGTTGGATCTTACGGGAGTGAGAGTGGAGAAGCTCTTCCTCAGTGCGAATATGCTGAAAGAGATTTCAATATCACCATGGATTCAGCACATCTACGCCTCTAATAATAAAATTTCGAGCATAGTTCTGACGGACACCTCTACAGAAATGCTTCTTACCACTCTTGGTCTTGAAAATAATTCCATCACGTCTCTCGAAACGATCCGACATTTCCGTTCATTGGTAGTTCTGGATCTGGCGAATAATAAAATTGGCGCACTGAATCTAACCAGCTTCGCGAATCTTGTCAAACTCGAACAGCTTGGTCTTGAACGAACGTTCATATCGAACCTCCAGCATGGTACCTTTGCTCAGCTAGGGGCTTTGAAGGTGTTAGACATATCGGATAACAATCTAGACCGGTTTGACTTTGAAATTCTCACATCCTCCACGAACCTTGAGCAGATCTATATCGATGGGAATCGGCTAAAGTCGATCGACTATGAACATCTGAGGAAAACATTTCCGTCACTCGCTTGGTTGGGAGTTTCCAACAACAACTGGAACTGCTCGTACTTGATCAAACTCGTCCGCTACTGTACGGAGAATTCGATCACGCTGTATAAACCATCGTTGTCGGTACAAAATCAAACCAACGTGAAAGGTATCTACTGCTACGATGATAAGAATCCGCTAGCGAATTGGAACACCACTCTGCAGCAAATCGCGGTTCATCCACATCTCAACATCACCTCCGAGGAAAGTGCGCTACAGGCTATGCTGCAGAGTGTTCTGGACGATGTGCGGCGGTTTAGTGAAACTCACGCGAACGTCGCAAGCCAAACAACCAACCTGGAAGGTTCGGTGTACAATCTGACGCAGAATCAGTTCATCCTACAGGGGCAGCTGAACAGCTTACAGCAGTCACTGTTCGAGGTTCGCTTGTCGCTGCTATCGAATCGCACCAACGGCAATGCCTCGAGCGTGACCAACGACGAACTGCGGCAAATGATCGAGACGGCAAACAATCTGACGCTCGATAAGCAAGAGCTGAGCGCGAAGAAACTCGACTTCAAACTTTACGAACAGTCGTTTAAGGTGGAAAAGGCGCTGGAAATAGCAAAGGAAAACGGTGATAAGCTCACAGCACTGGCGAAGCGTATGGAGCAGTGGATAGGCAACATTGTATCTGGTGGTGGTGCGTTGGGAATGTTGGGGCATGATAGGCCACAACAGCAGCAGCAGCGGCAAAGTGCACAACAAAGCGCTGTTGGTAGTGAAAGTGGCCATCAAGGCTACGGGCTGGTTATTGCATTGGTAGTGATGTTGATGTGTCTGATAGTGGGAGTGAATATATTTGTCATTTTCAAAATCTCTCGCAGACCGTTCACAATCGAACGCAAACGCTACACACACAGGGATAGCAGCTTAACGACGATCGTTGACAACGACATTTAGAATGTTGTGTGATATTAAACGGATACAATTGCTTGTTTGTATTTACATGTGCACTAGTAGATAAAATGATAAAAATAGTCTTTTGTCACTGTAGCTGCGTCACTATAGTTTTGGTATTTTGGTGTTATCCAAATGTGAACAGTAGGAAATTCGCAGACGAAAAACAATTAAACTTAGTGAATAAATAAAAACTATTACTAAATACTTACCCTCCATAAATCGTGAAAATTGTCATTTCTGCATACAATGAAACAAAAAAAAACAATTAAATAAACGCACTTCGCAATGTCAGCAAATCAATTCGTTTTATCAATGCCGATAATATCACGCCCGATACTCTTCCGTGCCACGGAACGTAACATCCGACGGCAGAAGCAACTCGCTCAGGCAAATTAAACATCCGCTCTTTGCCCGACCGGAAGTTCGCGTCGGAGCTGCGCACGCATATTTAAGTACTGCGTTTGACTTTCTAATTACATCGCGTGCTAAGAACGGTTGGCGGTTTCGAAGCAATTGCATGGTGCAACCGCGTAGAGCTATGTTGCTTCCGAAAACTTCCACTCGAGCGTGGGTCGGTTTTAATCAATTTATACCTACGGAACTTTTCGACGCTGCGCTAAGGGGTGGTCGCTTCCTGTGAGCCGTCATGTGCACGCACACACACTCGTACGATACACACAAAGCGGGTCCCAATCTAATTATGCGGTAATGTTATCGGAAGATATTAGGTGATAAAGTTTACGCGACGAAACTGTGTAATTTGTGCTCCGGTGCACGGTCACCACCGGAGGAGCAGGTCGTTAGTTTTCTTCCTAATTTTAATTATTTACTGCGGCTGCTATCTCTTTTTGCGGGGAAGCTGTTACGCGGGATCTTTCCACACATTCTCGGCTCAAAGGAGGAGCGCAAGCGGTTGACTTTTCAATTTATTTCAATTTATACAGTTTGACGCACCATAGTTGGTGCTTCTTGAGGTATCTAATAAGTTTTATACGATGGATGTTTTATTTGATAACAGGTTCGATACAATCTAATTTATTTTCCATGTAAAAACATGAGTCTATAATTATGGTTCGTTGTGATCTTAGAGGAAAATGGTTCTCTAAATTATTGCTGCTCCTTTCTCCGTTTCCCGTGTGTTTTTGTACTCTTGTTTTTTTTTTTTATTATTAGGAACGGCCTGGCCGTATTGCTATTGTACTCTTGTTTATACTATTTAGAATAAATAGAATATAGAATATATAAATATAGAATATACATTTTGGTTAAAATTTTTTACCTTTCAACAAAAAAGTTCGTTTGCGTGGAATTTCGCACCCAGCGCGTTGGTTGCATCCCTTTCAGTTTGCCATTAATTACACTCGCCGGTGAAATGGAAACGAAAATTAAGCGCATGAGCGTGGCTAAGTGCTTTAGCGTGTGCTGCTGGTTCGGTTGATTTCCAACAGGATGCCAATCCTATGCTATTGGGATGCCCCTGGTGAGCGCATTTGGTGGGAGACCATTTGGGTACAATTATTATTTTCTATATTTTAGGGGGTCTTGAAATTTCAGGGGACTTTAAATTTAATTTTGAACTAAAAGGTAGCAGAAGAAAAGGTGAAATGGAGCCCGATCTGTTCAAACTATTTTTAGCATTCGGATATGTGTACTTACTCCACTGTTCCACGTCCACATCAAACGTTCGCCCGTGGTTGTGGTTTTGGCTGTGGCTGTGGTAGGGAAAACAAAACGGACATGTTCACCCATCGTTGTCATCGCACATTGTGGTCCAAACGCATTCCGGCAGACAATTGACAGCTAGTTTGTGGGCGAGGAGTGTGTTGCAGTGTTGGAATTATGACGGTTTTCGATGTGTTTTTCAAGCCATTTTAAACCACTCACACATGCACAATATCGTATACGTATACGATTCGTGCATATGTGTGCGAGAGGTATTATACCGCATGTTTCGATTTTTTTTTCTTTTGTAAAAATTGGAGGCTAGTCAGTCTGATTTTTGTTGCAAAGCAGTTTATTTTTAATGTTCCAAACGGCGAAAAACATACACTTTTTTTTTCGTCCAGCGGAACCTTCATAGCCGCGTTGCCATATTATACCTTTGTGAAAAGACGTTGTTGGGTGTTCGCTGAAGTTTTTCTGTACGAATAAAGTAAGTGGTAAATTAAAGTAAAAAAGAATTCATCGAGCACGTTGGTTTAGAGTGTTTTGTTACAATGGTTGCAAACACTATCAAAATGAGAAACGCAAATAATTTCACCAGCCAGAAAAAAGTTAACAATGCATTGAACAGAAACAAAGTTAATGCAATGAATTAACGATTGAGTAGAAATCGGTATTAAAGGTGTCATGGTAATCTTGTAAAAAGAACAAAATAATAATAAATAAACCATATTTGTGAAGCATTGCATTAACCAATATTGTAATGCTGCTGCTGATGGAGCAAAAAATGCTTCCAGAGTAATCAAGGAGATTGCGAAAATGTTCAACGAAAAGCTTAAAATGAGAAGCATAAGGATATGGTTGATTTTATTCATAGTGTACGCTATGGAACACAACAAAAAAAAACGATCCGATCGAAAGCTCAAAGCTTCCAACAAAAGAGCACCAACGCAAGAATATATGAGTACACCTCCCCTGTTCCCCGTGATGACCTTGATAAGCGCAAACAAGGCAAACATTGTAAGGAATGCCCTCGCACCAATCACAACAACGTGTACATCGGAAGGGTTGGCTGGGTAGCGGAAATCGTTGCACATCACGGCGAAATTGGAGCTCGTTCATAATAGATTTATGAAGTGAATCCTTCCGAATGGTGGGTGAAGTGGAAAGCGCCGGGCCGGGAAAGTGCACGGAAGTAGTTTCCGTTTCGATGGTGAAACACAAACCCGAAAGTCGACGCGTTTCGTGCGCTCCGGCGTGGAAAAAGAGATGTCAGTCTCACCACGAGCGGCTCAGAGCCAGCGATACGCTCAACGAACGAGCGAGTAACCGTCCCGGGTGTACCGTCGTGACCATGGTGTGTGATTGATTCGCCCAGTGCAATGAAGTACAACGGAACGGTGTAATCATTCGCGCGGAAGCGATTGCGCGATTGATGCACTGCAGGCAAGAAAGGGTTCCCGCGTTTGTGGGGAGGTTTGCCGAAGGGAGAGCGGCAATCCGTTCTACACGCCACGCAAAGATCACCCCGTATGGTTCGAAGTCGTGAAGTGCATTTTTATCGGCTTTGGATACTCGCACAAGCCGCCGGAATCGGTACGATATTGAAACGGTACGCGAAGTACGCTCAAAATTCGTCTCATTCCTTAGAGGCTCGCGCAGGTAGAATTGAATATTATGCTAATGCACCCACGTCCCACGTATGGGAAAACTGTAGCATCTCACATTGAATTGACAATCGTTTTACAGTGAACACATTGTGAGGCATCATTCGTTCTCATGATGCTACGTGCGGCAACGATTACTGATTGATAGAAACTTACTGCTTCAATGTCTGCATCAGGTGCTTTCTGAAATTGAGCCTCAATTGCAAGGGATGCACAAATGGGTTGTAAGTGTATCACATTTAAAACGAATAGTCACACTTATAGTGCAGTTTATCACAAGGAAATGACCGAGGAATTGTTTTTTTTTAATCATCCCCTTATGGTTTTGTACAGATTTTTTTGAGTCAAATGCATAAATCAGGTTCAATTCAGTGGTTTCAATATCTTTTGTATAGCTCGCTCCAAGAAATGTTAAGCATTGTATTGAGAAGGAATGAAAATTTTACGTTTTTAGAGACATTTATGCGAAAAAAATGGCATCAACTTGGGCTAAATAAAGGCATATTTTATATATGTTTCCATTTATATCAAACAGAGAAGATGCTTAGACGACTGTGGAAAATTATTTTGTCACTTAAAATACCTCAATCAAACGACAGCCCATGGAAGAATCAATCAGTATCTTTTATTTTAATCTTTATCATCCTTATTTATTTATGTTAACGCAATCAAATCCACTTCCTTTCATCGGTCTTCTTAGCGGACAGGACATCGCTGTTCTTGCGTGAAAAAAAAATTCAAACGAAAAATGTACAAATTCGATTGCTGTCCTTTTGCGAAAGGTTTTCAGCTCAATTTCGTCACGCTCGCCGGCTTCACCAGTGGTTTGAAGCCGATTTTTGACCCTCCGAAAATAGGCTACGGTGAGCGCTGAGGGTAGCTCTTTAAGTCTAGACAAGAAATTACTCAATTTCCGCTCCATTTCCGTGTGCAGCTGCGAGTGATGCTGGAAGGCGCACGAGCACGTGTAGAAATCAATTTTATTTCACACATGCAGTCGGACAAGTGATGCATTAAAATATTCATCCAAACGATAGTAATATAGATAGGCATAGTATTTCTTGCAATGATGGAATGAAAACGCTATTTAATGTCGAATAAAATCATAGCAAAAATGCTCCGATAAACATTCGTTCGTACGACCTGGGCATCGATTCTCCTGTGTACCAAAAAAAACCACGTATGCTTAAAGTGTGAAGAAAACTGCGCGTTCGTTTGGGCCGTGACTTGTAAGTGATCCATACCAAAAAAAACACCCTGGGAATATACTGATTCCGAACACTTGGCGCGTTCTAGATGCCACTCCAGCACAGCTGCGAGAAGAAAATTGATCCTGCTCTCGTACCGGCAGCATTACTGCGGAGAGTTTACCTTGCAAAAATAAAAGCCCAGTCACGGAGGGACGATGTGCAAGTGTTCTGTGTGTGTGTGTGTGTGTGTGTGTGTGTGTGTGTGTGTCAATTTTTTGTTGTTCACCTTCTTGTTGTCTTACAGCCGCAGTTTTTCCGGTAAAACCCCTTGTACGGGCGTATCGATTGGAGCTGCCGCTGTTCAATCTAGATATTGGCAATCGACCGAAAGTGTCTATCGGGGCGGCCGACGTTGTGGGATGAGTCTCACCTTTTGTTTAATTTAGAAATGGTAATTTTGACCCCGAGGCGTAGCTCCACCGAGAGCGTTGGAACGTCGGAACGGAAGAAGCCAATCGCGTAGCCTTAAAGCCTCTAAACCAGACCAATCCTCCTCCTTCTTCCCTCCCTCTCCCCCCACACCCACCGGGCGGAGGTGAGTGCACGGAAGACAAACCAATTTCCGCCCAATTTGACCCGTGCAGGCACATATCAGCGTACCGCCACCGCCGGATTATCACCCGGCCATAATCATCGAATCTAATTAATTCGAGTTATTCATTTAGCTCCGGGGAGAGGGAGAGAGGAAGCGATAAAGTTACAATCGCGCCGCCGTCTCGGCCGGTAAACCACAACGGTGCCGGAGGAAATCACGCTTAAAGTGTGCCCAACGTGGGTGAAAGTTGTGAGGAAAAGTTTACCCTACCCGTAGCTCAACGATCGTTTTCGCTGGGGATCTTTAAAATTGATTTTTCCTTGCGTACGAGAGACCTGTAGGGAGTGCCTTAAAGGTTTGGGTCATAAAAATGAGGATTTCGGTAAGAGAATGAGCCACCGGATATGAGCGTACCGGACTGGAAGAAGCAGCTGGTTACGCGGTGAGCTAGAGGATTAGCCACAGATGGTCATGTGTGAGTTTTAGGAAAGAGCGTAGAACAATGCCGCCCGCCCGGAGTGAAAGCCACTCTCGAAAACCACTCTTTGGCCATTATAATTTATCATAATCAGGCTTTACGACTGGTTGGTGGAGGGCCAAACCGGGCCAAAAGGTAGCCTTCAGCCTTTTGTTTGCCACCCATTACGGTGGGGGAATTTAAACTCTCTTATCTCATCACGGTTGGGGTGTTAAAGTTTGTTTTTTTTTGTTTTGTTTTTTGTTGGCTTAGTTTGCGTGATGGACACGTATAGTTTGGGACGTTCGGTTGGAGTTTTCCCCGTGGAGAGTGTTCTGCACTTTTCATGGTCGTTTCAATATGTGTGAGTATGTGCGTGTGGTAAGGATTTACTGCGAAAAAAAGGTGCTTAAACTATTTGGAACGCTTCGCATCCCACATATTACGGCTGTTCAGTAGCGTGAGCGTATCTTGGGACAGTTAAAACTTGTCGGACGTTGTTAAATATTTTAGTGGTTGGATGAAATACTTTGTACACTTTTCGGACGAAATTTCTCACAAAAAGGAATTTTCTCAAAAAAAATCTTGCAAAAAATTAATGTATAGATATTTCTTTAATATGGAAAGAAAAAGAATTTATGTGCTGCAGATCTCTATTATGGCAAACAATTATATGTATTTGAATCAAAAATAGAAAAATCTAAAAATGTATATAACAATTAAAATGTTATGTATGTTGTTCAAGACAGAGTTGAACAAAACTAGTGCAAGAACCATCCATAATATTATCTTTCATCCCAACATGAGTTAAGTCATCCCAATACGATTAGAGCGTAGTATATTTGTGAAATAGTGTATAAATTCACTATTTCAAAACATTCTCTCAAAATTGTGCAAACTATATTGTGAAGGCGAGGATTTTCTACCTGTAACTTGATATTATATTTTACTGTTTGCTGCGTATGCGTTTTTAAATATAACTGTCGCTCACCACAAGAGTCAAACTCAATCAAAAATATCATTTTGTTTTCAATTACCCTAGGAACAGCGGCTTCGCATAGAAAAAACTCGCTTCCCAGCTCCAGAAATACCGAGGCAATCAACATTAATCACCGTTATTGAATTGCATCTGCAAACGTGCTAAAGATTATCACAGCCCGAATGCCGAAATAGCAAAAAAAAAGAGAGGATAAAATGAAAACTACAACAACGCTACCGCCTGTACAAACGAATACAATTTTCAATTTCCGGTCGATTATCTGATCCGATGGTGTTTGGTATTTCTCGGCGGTAACTTCACCGAGCCGACCCCAGCACCAGGCGCTCCAACCAGCCGTGCATCCAACGATGCATCTGGTGCGGCCAGATAAAATGGTATCACAAATTGAAAGATTATCAACCGTACCGGATACAAAAGGTAGCAACAAAAAAGAAAAAAAAAACAAAAAACAAAAAAAGCGCTACAAAACTTGGCATTCATGAATAAAGAAGCGCGATCGAGTCCGATAGTTCGGGGAGCGTGCGGAACTCGCTTTCCCTTTGGCCGTGCCGTTTGGGGCGATTGGTGCATTCGATTGGTTCCACTTTGAATTGACATATATTTTTTAAATTAAATAATGCGACCACACTGAAGGCTGTGGCAAAATTAAAAATGATTTAGTCAAATTCATTTTATTGGCAAATAAATTGTGTTGATTGAAAAGGAGCGGAGATTACACTTTTTTTTGTTTATACACCGTTTAGGCTTCGCTACACTTTGAGTCCTGAAATTGAAAAACAGAGAAAATAAAAAAAAACTTACCGAAGAATGCATGCATCATGTGAATGAACTAAACCGCAGGCGAATGCACCGGAGTGTGGCAGAAACCTACTCATTCCTACGTTGAGAAACTTTTTTCCTTTCAATAGCTCCCCAAGCACCTGGTAAGTGCCGTGCCTGAGTAGCATTGAGTAGCAAAAAAACAATCCGAAAGTGACGAACAAAAACGAGCAGGACTTGAAAGGCGACCGCTTTAAATCTGTCCCTTTCAGAGTTTTGTGTGCGCCTCAGCGGTATTTAAGTGTCGGAGGAAAACTGATTAAATACGGAGTGAAGGGAAAAATGTTCGTTTCAGTTTCGCTGAAGCATCTTCTCCACTTCTGCATCCATTTCGTGTCGTGTCGTGTGTGTGTGTGTGTGTGTGTGTGTGTGTGTGTGTGTGTGTGTGTGTGT